>JAQZBX010050159.1:0-19734 GCA_029593785.1 Cabassous unicinctus | reverse complement strand
TTTCCCATGCCTGGATTCTCTGTGCATCCTACCAGCAACTCCTGTGTTTTGGTTTCTAATTCACTTATTCCACCAACTCGCTTGGGGCCATAATACAAAGACACACATCCTTATACACCCCGGGAATTGCAGAATGGGGGAACGTGCGGTGCACGAACTGGGAGGGGATGAGGGTCTGCATAAAGCAACCTATAGCCTCTTATTTTGAATGCCCCATCATCGGGGAGAAAATCTTTTGAATTCACTGGCGGGAATGTGCGGGCGCCTCGGAATGGGCACCCAGAGAGCGCCCGGCCTCTGCGGGAGATTGAGGGGGAAGGTAGCGAGCCACCGGCCCTCAGTTCCTGGAGCGCTGGGCCTTGGCTCATCCTCGAATCTAACCCCTCGCTCCCCCTCCTTTAAATTTTCCCCCTTTCCTTTCCACTCGCCCCTCCTTCTCCCAAAGCTCTCACCGAAGTCACGACTATCCCCTTTAAACATCCTTAACCCCCTCCTCTCCGCATCCCTCTTCTGCGTCGAGGGCGGGGCTATCCGCAGCTGGAGCCAACTCCGCCCCCTGGCGCTCGGAGTTGAACCCACTGAGGACCAAGGAGTTTTCAGCACCTGCTGTGCGTGGACAGCAGCCGCGCCCTGGGCCAGCCGCGCCAGCTCCGGCCAGGACCTCGGACTCCCGGCCCCGCGCAGACGGAGTTGTTTATCAGAGGAATTGGGATTTTTCCCCCTCTTTACCTCCCCAGTCTCATGCATACAATTTAAGTCTCTAGGCACCTTCTCCATTAATCTCGCAGAGAGATGGCCTATTAAATCGTGTCTGGCTACCCTTTAAAACAGAGAAAATGGGGAGGGGAGGGGGGCCGTCGAGAGGACCGGACTCAACAGCGCCGACCCATAACGAGAGAGAGAGTTGCAGCAGCTATTGATTCAGAGATTCGTCAGGGAGATTCCCGGCTCTACAAGAATTCCCTCTCTCAGTTCCTTTGCATGCAGCCCCAAATTCACTATGCACACACACAGCTATATTCCTCAGCCCCCACTCAGACCCATCCTTTTCTTTAGAGAGGGGTAAAAAAAGGCAGCCAAAAAAGAACCCCAGGGCATACACCAAGTAAGCGTCAGCTCATACTCACAGTCTGCGGCATGCACATGACATAATGTTACTTACCCAAACGGGAACTCCTTAAGAGAAAGAGAAACAGAGGGAAGGAAGAGAAAGTGGAGAGAGAAGAGAGAGGAGAGGAAAAATCCAACAGTTAATTTCCAGACATAGTTGGGGTGGGGGGGGAGGGGGGATGCGGTGATGTCCAGGTTTTCTTCCACCCGCGCTGGCTTTTCATCCCAGTACAGCCCTCGGTCTATTTCTGGAACACGATCAAACCCTGATGCTATTTTTAGCAAGTACTGAAAAAAACCCTCCACACACACAAAGGCATTTTGCTGGAACGTTACATCCAAAACATTAAATGTGCATTAAGCGCCCCCTGCCCACTTTTTTTTCAGCACCACCAGACTTACATTATTGCAGAGGATGTTTTTCAAAGCAGAAAAATACCCAAATATTTCCTATATTCTCCCTCCCTCCAGGTAACTCCCATCTGCCTCTGCCTGTTGCGGGCTCCTCGCAGTCTCCCTGAGCCGAAGGCTTTGGAGTGGTTGCATTCTCTTTTAGAGCTGCATGTCTCCATTGACCAGATTCGCTACATGCTGGAGAAAGGAGGGTGTTTAGGCCCATTCTCCAGAGGAGCTTCCTAGGAAAGCTCTAGAGTCTAATGCTATCCACGATGGAGATTCCCAGATGAGGGAGAGAAAAAAATCTTCCATACCCTTCCCACGTTTCCCACCCGTGCTTTGCAAAATCGCGTTGTGTTTGCAACACACCGCCTTTAGAAATGTATATTTTGAAAGCTGCATATGTGTGTGTATGTGTGTTTTGCGTTCTAGTAATTCACTACGAGGGGGTTGGAGAAAATAGACTTATGAAGGCAGCGCGGAGCAGCCGCCTTGAGTCTCCTTTGCCAGCCTGCGTCAGTCATCAGCGACTGACGTCACGTGCAGATTCTCCTCTTTGGTGGGTCGGGTTCAGCCTGGAAGAGGCTTCTGCTCGGAGACAGAGCTTTGTGTTCGGCACAGCCACTGAGCAGGCGAGGCGCCGAAGTGGGCGCCACCCTGGGCTTGGAATGGGCAGTTGCATAGGAGGCTGCAGCCTCTTCTGCACGAGCGTGCAGAGCCCCGAGGGGCATGCCCAGCAGGACAGCCCCCTCCCCAGCTCAGTGCAAGCCCAGCTTCTCACAGACTACGGCGCGCGTCTTCTCCCCGCCTTTTCGCTTCTGGCCACTGTAGCAGAGACAGCTATGGCTATAACTCGGATTAATTCTGTGTTTTTGTCGGGCAGATAGCCCTGACTCCTCGAGTGACGCAAATAACAGATTCTACGGCTCCCGCTCTCTCCCCTGATCCCTTTCCCCCCTCCCTCCTTCTTTCTCCTTTTCTGTTTCCTGCGCCCACGCATCCTGCTTGGTCTCCCACGGAATCAGCCAGCTACAGCTTCTCAAAGAGCAGTAATTCGAGTTACAGACGGAGACACAGACAGAAATGCCGGAGCAGAAACAACTCTGCAATTAAAAACACGCACATGCATTCACACACACACACTCTTTTGCAAATGGCCAGCTGCCATTTAGGGGCTCCCCTGTGGGGGATGGGGGCCGCTGATTCACAAATCCACCTGCTTCTAAGGAGTAAGCGCCGGGTATGCGGAGCAGTGAGAGGCGAGGGCTGGGGCATGCTGCTGCTGCTGCAGCTTTCCCCCCTCCGCACCACCCAAAAAGGAATCCCACCTCTATAAACACCCAGGTGACAGGATATTAGCGAATAAACAACTTTTGTTGAATGGTAGGAGGAGGAGAATATCCAACAAAGACTGCAATGCTTAGTCTCCAGCGACTTTATCAGGACTCTTTAAGGCGAGGCGGCGGCTTACTCTTTCTCACTCTCAAAGACCAGATCTTTTGTTTTTCTTCTTAAAATAACGCCTCTGAAAAAATGAGCTCAATGGATTAGTGCTATTTTTAAACCAATTTGAATGGAGCTTGTTTCATGAGGGTGACAGTATGTGTGTGTATGAATCTGAGATTTTCAGCAGAAATGCCACACCTCAGCATGACAAAGGGTGTGTTGATCGATGAAGTGATGGAGGTGGGAAGAATTTTTGCATATTGGAAGATCTGAACAAAAATCACATAGGCACATACCATCTTCCCCAAATCCACACAGCATCCGGAACCACCTGGCATGACCTCTGCCCTGAGAGGGAGGAAACCAGAAAGCAGAGTGCTATTTACAGTTGTGACTGCATGCACGGCCCATCTCTTTTATTAACCTTCACTATCAGCTCTCCCAATGGCTTTCCTTGATGCCAGTAAACGATTTTCCAGAGGTTCCCACTAGGATCTGGGGACACAAGACCCGGGAGAGAGTGATTAATTGGCCCCTGTAATCTTTAATACCCTCTTCAGGCCCTCCTAGCCTTTTTAAGTGGCCTTAAGAGATTTTGCTTTAAGCTTAAATGCATCCCATGCTCTCATTCCTGTCCGTGGCTTAAGCCCTGTTTATTAATGAGAGACAGAGGATGTCTGCTCAGGACAGAGGACACCCTCTGGCAGCCCATCAGCAGCTGTTTATTTTTAGTTCCATGAATTCATGTATGTATGCATGTGAAAATGTCGCTGCAGTGGGGAAACAAGCAGTTAGAATATCAGTGAGAGGGATGTGTGCTGGTTCTTGCCCTGAAGATGGCTTATCACATGGAGTCATCAGATGCGGCCAGATGGAGAGGAAAGCCTACCTACCACATTGGCAGCGTTTCAATGAAGTCGTCTTGGATTAATGAAAATGTCTGGCTTAGCATGTTTTTAAAGGCACAGAGTAGATATGCTTTTAGAGACTGGGCATGTGTAAGCATAAATTCACATATGGAGGCATATTCACAGAAACTATATAGTTATATACAATAGAAACTATATAGAGAAGAGCCCATTTAGAATAATGTGACCTGCTTTCCATGTACTATATGGTGGTGGTGGTGGTGGTGGTGGAGGAGGATGTTCTTGGGTCTGAATGTGAGACCAAGGCACACTCATTTAAGTTCACCTTGAGGGGTCCTTTAACAGCTTTCAACAAACCCAGAATCTATTCCTAACAATGAGGTCATTGGAAATGGAGGAAATGTGCTCAAGCTCCAGACCTTAGAACTTTGAGGACAGCAGCCAAAATGACACTAATCTAAATCCTGGCCTCCTCAAGGACTCAATCTCTTCGCTCCTGCCTGCCTCCTCCGTGACTTGCTACTGTAATCAAGCTGATTGGTTAGGCTCAATGAGTGAAGGAGGCTCAGAAGCTTAGCAGGTACATTTGCAAAAAGTCCCCCATAGCCAACATCTTCATTTTCCCCACTCCTAAGTCCAGCCCAGGGGTGCACATCAGGAATAGAGCTGGCGACCTTGGCTACCTGAGCTGTCCCACAATTCTTTGCTAATGGCTGTAGTGTCCAGTTCTTGTCTGAGTAGTCAGGCCGAGGACCTGGGGAATTAATAGACTGACATGGAACTTGTCCAAGATGAAAACCACGTTCTGCATTTCCAACCTTATCCTGGGCATCCCAATCATAAAAAGGACTTGTTTCCCCTAATGCTCCCCCAGAGGCCAGTGGGGGTAGGCTGCTGTCATGCAGTCCTTGAAAAGAACTGACTCTCCTCTCTTTGAGGATCAGTGAAGCCCAGAAATGTCCTGGCTGTGTCTTTCGTCTTCTCTCCAGGTACCAAGAAAAATGCCAGCAGGTAAAGCACTGGGTTTAAGGAAGCAAAAATGCCCAGCTCCCAGGAAATCAACCAAGGGGAATCTATCAGGGAGGAAGTCCAGGAAAGGGATTCCTCTTTGCCTAAAAAAGGTGTCTTCATCAGGGTGCAGAACTACTTTAGCCTAAGGAAGGTTCAGGGGTAGGGGAAAAAGAAATCAATAGTGAGTATCTACCATGCGCCAGACACTGCTTGGCACTTTTACATATATGACATTATGGAATCCTTATGGCAATTCGATAGCTGTCATAATAATGGTACCTAACCCATTGGGTGCTGAATATAGAATCACTGAAATATAAATTACTGCCTCCCCCCATTTTAAAGCCAAAGAAATTGAGACTAGAAAGTTTAAGTGACCTATCTAAAAATCTTAAAACTTGAGGCTATAAAACTAGAGATCAAATTCATGTCTGTCTGGCTCCAACACCATGCCTTCATGTTGGCTCTATTTCAATCTCTCGTCTTCGATATTCCAGTTCTAAACTCTATCATTTGGAGTTGGAGGTGTCTGAGACTTTCTCAACAGTGATCTGAATAATGAAACTGATCTATTCCTCCCCTAAAGGAGCCCTTGAGCCAAAAGAGTCCTCTTTCCCCTTTACCTCTTGAGCCAATAAAGCCCCCTCCCCTGCAAGGCTAACTGTGAGAAGAAACCCCTCCATCCTATTCCAAGGTACCCAAGGTCTCAATTGAATGACTTTCAAAAACCCCTAAATTTTAAAGTTTCAGGCTTAGTGGGCTACAAAAATTCTCATGTTTTAAGAACTCCAGCTGGTTCAGCCTCATACAAAACTCAAAGGATTTATCTGAAACCAGTCAGACTGGGGTGGGGATAGAGTGCACTTTATGTCCACAATCACTGAGGAAATCCCTTGGTGGCACTAGAGAGGAGTTAGATACTCCGCGGGCCAAGAAAGCTGTCCAAAGGTGAGAACAGCAGCGAATGTGCACCTCGAGCTGGCTAGTCCTCCTAGTATTCCTTCTCCCTTTGGGAAACTGGCATCCCTGATCACTTTCCTGATTCTGAAAACTTTAGAGGCTAAGCTATTAGCTTGGTTACTCTGTTAAATACACATTTTCCTCACCTACCCTGAGCATATACATTTGGTCTTGGTATTCATGTCTTAGAAGCCAGCATTTTGGAGGTTTGAGGGTGATATTTTTAAGGAGTATTGGAGGAAAATGACTGGTTTTCCCACCTCTCACCCCTTTTTTGTTGTAAGCAGCACTCAGAAGTCTCATCTTTATCCACCCAAAAGCAGCTACATAGTTCAACTTCACAACAGCTAAGACAATACCTGCTCCTTGCACAACTCCATTATCAAGGCGCAAGCTCTTCCATATACGCTCTTTCCCTCCCCCTAGGCCACTCTAACTGCCGGACACCTTGGAGAACCAGATGGTAGGTTTTCCCATGAATTGCCTGATGAAAGGCACATATGGGAGAACGAGGACTTGGAGGGTCCCCCAGGAATATCTCAAGTAAGTTTCATGGTGAGGATCTAAGCAAAGACAGGGAAGCCAGAGCAAGCACATGAAGCAGTAGGACAGGGCAGGCTCAGGAGCCAGTGTGCTTTAGCAGATTCTATAAGAAAGGCATTAGGGCTTGAAAAGCGTGGGTAACAGGGGGAGGGGGAAGAAAACAATCTGAAGGATGTTTAGAGATACCTTCGGGAGATTAGCCTTAATCTTGTGGTTAATGGGACCAGTTATATACCCCATCTAAATTCAGTGGGAAGAGCTCAATCACAAATTCTTAGAGGGCCTAGTGAGTCAGAATTAGCTGAACTTTTCACCTATTTACGATGAAAGCAGTCTTCCAATTAGCTGCTGGTCTACTGAGCTTGGATCACCACATCTGATAGGCCAACAGTAAAGAATGGGGACTGCATCTCTTTCATTCTTAGTCCAATAAACATCATATGTGGAACATGGAAGAAGAATGGACTAACATAACTGCTGGACTGACCATTTTTTGTACTTATTGGCAAAGTTATGTTAAAGTACAAGGAATGAAACAATGTATTAGATCTGAATCTTGTCACAAGAAGAGAGACCTTTAGCTCACATGGTGAAAATGTGGCATCTTCCATCAGTTCTAGCTTACTCCTAAAAGTGGAAAGAAAAGGGGAAGAGGGAAGAAATACACCTTCTAAGGTATAGTGGGTTTTCAGAGAGCCACACTTTTTGTAGTGATTGTCTTTAGGAAAGAAAGTAATAGGACCTCAAAAAATCCTGATTTGATTACTCCTGAGGATCTGTTTTGCAGAGGTCTAGATTAACATTGTGAGGCTGGACTAACCTCTAGGGCTGGGCTGAGGATCCCTCAAGGGCATTCAGGTCAGGAGGGACTAGAGGACAGATCTTACAACCTAACAGGGTGGATCTGACTGATCAGCACTGAGTTTCTGAGAGCACTACAAATCACTCTAGACAGAGTCCTGGAAAATGCCACTTACCTCACCACCCGGGAACCTGTCCTCGGGACCCATGGAGAAGAGTCGTGGGTCTCAAATGAAAATGTCTAGAGTGAAGCCATCACAAGGTGGTAGAATGAAATGCAAATTTAATTGGAGAGAAAAAATCTAGATGATTCCGTCCTGTATTCAGGGGCAATTCAGTTCTGGGGCTCTTTCTCTTTCGACTCCTCCCTACCCCCAAACCCCTCCCACATTCTCAATCAGTCCAAAAGTCATGAGTAAGCTCTTTCACTACATCTGACTGGGATTAAAGGATTTCTGGTCTTTCCATCTGGTTTCAATTACATCATAACTCAGATACCTTGGGTCCCTTCATTGCGTGCGATTGCTCTGGCAGAGAGTCTTGCGACTTCATCTTGGCGGAAGTAGGGCATGCTGTGGTTTTCCTGACCAGGGTGGCTGAATGCTGGGCTGAGTCTGGGGTGGGAGGTAGGGAAACTAATGTTAGCCATCTGGATATAACTCAAAGGGAAACCGGCCAATCAGAGACCAAAGCCCCTGCCTATAGAGGGATACCACGGAGGAAGAACTGAGTGGGTGGTGAATGGAGGAAAGACGGTGGTCAGGAAGGGGTTATTATGGCAAGGGTTAACAGGAAGATGAATGTCAGCAGCAACATTGCAGAAAGCACGAGGCAAAGGATGAGGTGAGTCCTGGGTGTGTGAGGACTGCTTTGAAAACTCATCTGGTCTCCTCTTGGTCCTTGGCGCTCCTACAACAAGCAAGAATGAAAGGGACACGGTGTCAGCAATCCACAGTCCATCACCACAGTTCCTTGTGAGAGTTAGTTTCAGGCTCTCCCCTCCCTTCCTTCAGTGGATCATTTTGGCCTCCCTGGGAGGGGCAGGGGCATGAGGGGCAGATGCTCAAGGCTACAGGTGGGTTAAGGGATGGGCAGCCTTACCAGCAGGTGGCCAAAGATGACTTCACTCCAGATTGGCAGGTCTGGGGTGACTCTTCATCAAGAAGCCATATTTCTGGCAAAGTGAATTTTGTGGTATTAACAGGTCAAACCAAAGAGAGCTGCTTCCACTGGTAGCTGAGGGCCAGCTCATGGACAAATACTTTTCGCTCAGCTACTTTGCTCAGGACAGAGACAGCCCAAGTGCCCAGGAAGTGCTGCAGAAAGCCTGCTCTTCTATCTGCTGCGATATTATCAGCAGGTAGTACCATTCTGATCCCATTATGACATCACTCTACACAGGGGAAAGGGCAGCTAGTGGTTGATCCTGAGTCAGAGGTGGGGGAGCTGGTTAATATCTGGTGGAGCCACTGTCCCACTGTTTAGACTTAGAAGTATGTTGACAATGAAATTGGAGACCAGCATCCCACCAAAGCAGAAATCCTATTACTTACCCATATCTCAAATTCCCAGGAAGACCCAAAGTAAAATGCTTTGAGGTTCTCCTGTAAGAGGTGAGAAGGATTATATCTTCACATGCTGCAGGGAAGTTGAGATAATATTTGGGATTCTCCCAGGCACCTAGATACCTTGAAAATGTGGGTTGGTGAGAGACCAACCTTAAAAAGACACTGAGTGATTTGTGCAATTCCTAACTCCCAAATGGCTCAATGTCAAGAGAGCTCAATTATGAACCAAGCCAAAAAAGGGAAAGGAGAGACTTGGGAAAGGATCTATACGTAATTCAGGAATCGGTTTCAAAATGTTTATATTCTGCCATTAAAAAGCCAAACCTAAGCTTCAGTTCCACCCATCGCCAACCAGAAAGTCAGAAATGAAGCTGAGAGTCACAATTTTGGTATCAATTCTGCCATTTGCTCCTGACCAAAACCTAGAATAAGTCATCTAAAACTCCCCGCCTATCAAATGTGTGTAGTGCTCCCTGCCCTACCTACCTCACAGGACTTTATTTTTTTAAAAAGGGAGTGCACTTACTCCATGAATTAGAAAAGTCCTCACCTCTGTAATGGGAATTCTTCCTAGTCTGCTCTATTCAGCCTGAGCATCACAGCAAGAGCCCAGATTGGACAAGTATTGTCAGGTAATTAATTGCTCCAAGGACTGAATTAAAAAGAATGCAGGACCAAAATGTTCTAGGGCCCAAGAACTTTATGGAACAATCCTACAGCTAGGTATATATCCTATTTATATTATGTGATGAGAACATGTCTTGCTTCCGATTCCATGTCGCTGGTCCTTGCTCCTCCCGAGTTCTTGTTCAGGAGACTCCTAAGAGCAGTGAGGGGGTCTGCTAGCCTCTGGTGATTCTCAGAATTTAGTTACTCTCTCCAGGTCTCAGCTGCCTCGTTTCTAAAACCCTGCCACGTGGGGCTGTGGTGAGTATTAAGTAAGATAATGCAAGTAAAATGCTTAGCACTGTGTTGGCACCCAATAAAGTTAGATGAAATAATTAAGGAGGCAGAAGAAACCAATCTCTGGAGTTTCATCTTCCTTGGTGTCTTGTGGAATCTTATTTTCTCCTTGCTTGGAGTCACCAAGATGCTCAGATGCTTTAAATTGATACCAACAAGGCAGGGCAGAAAGACTGCTTGGACTTTCTATCAAAGAGCCAGTAGAGGGAGCTCTCTAGTAAAACTGCTCTGCTCGATCCACATGCCCTTCATTTCTCTATAAAACAGATCTCCGCACAGAGGCTACAGGCTTTTTCTCCACCAGCAGCCTTTAGAAAACTGGTGTCCTCGGCTGGCCAAAGGATCTAGGCCCAGGCCTGGTTTCAGAGAACCCTGGGGTTCTCGAACTTTGCAGACATCTGAGTCTACATCAAGGTTCAACTCTTGTGCTCCATCTGCAACTTGGGGCTGATCCCAGGAGATCTGGGGTGAGACTTTGAAGCCTACACTGCTCTGGCCCTCGAAATTTTTAATATGCTCTAGCTTTCTGGTCATCCTTTCCTCCAAAATATCTACTTTCATAGCCAGTAAAGGACCTTATTATAAACTTGTTAAAAGAGAGCCATCAAGCCTGGACATCTCTCCTCTCCCCAAAAGAAGATATGCAGCAAGGTGGTTGCATATCCCGCTTAACAGCAGCAGGGTGAGAGAAATAGTCCCTGCCTGTACTCAGGAGCCTTGAAAAGCACATGTATGAGAAACGAAATGGAAAGATATGGAATCCTCTCAGGCAAAGACCTAAAATGGCCACCAACAGGCGTCAAGATGGACCGTACTGAGGCTAAGCCAAGCTTTTCCGCAGTTCCTTCTCTGCTCAGATTCCTCAGGTCCACCCGGTGGCTCAGTCTGTCAGGGTTCATACTTTTTTTTTTCCCACACTTACTCTTGATATTTTCTGGCTCTCAGTTAATCAATGCAATAGTAGGAACCCCAGGAGATGGTGGGGGATCTCTCCCGTCTTTCTTACAATTAACATTTGCCCACAGACTAATTTTGATTAGCAGTGGCCTCATTTTTTCTAGTGCACCCAAGGAACTCTGTGCCTTCACCTACTTACAGGATGATACATAGATCAGGAGGAACCCAGAATAAGGCAAAGACTTGCCATCCAGGAAGGTTAAAAAACATTTCATGAGAGCTCCTTGCCCCCTTTCTGCTTGGATAATATCAAGAGTAACAACAGATGATATTTATTTAGTATTTACTAACGTCAGGTACGATGCTAAGAGGTATAGATGCATTGTCTTGTTCAATACTCACAAAATGGTGAAACAGGTCCTCTTAGCCTTTCCATTTCAGAGTTGAAAAAAACTGGGGCAGAGAGAGCTTAAATATCTTGCCCAAAGCAAAGCTGCTAAGTGTAGTAGCTGGTGTTTTGAAAAACAAACCAGCCTCTTTTTTGGGCCTTAGCAGGGTTTTGCAGGAAAGATAATAGTGGAGTTAACCGTCAGCACTGGGAAAAGTTACTAAGGGCCAGGTGAACCTGAGCTATGGGACACACCTTGTTAAGGTCCAGCCAGGACCTACAGAAATATCGGATATTTCTTCTCATTCCATTCTCTGGGTCCCTGGGCAAGTACAACCTATCCCAGTAGGAAAAATTACCACTAGGATGAAGCAGTTTACTTCCTTTTTCCTAAGATGCTCCCTCAGATGCCTGATCAAGCCACAAAGTACAAAAAAGACTTATTACATTCTTGGAAAATGCATTGGACTTTCATCATTTTGGGATAAGCTGGAGGAATGAGAGTTGGGGACCTCATTCAAGAGCATAATTCTTTAGTCCTTAAGCCTGGGAAGGACAAAACACTCTTCAGGAACTATCATTAAGAATAATCTGGGGGTGGATAATGGATTTTATCAGCAGCTATGAAGCCATCATCCCATCTACCCTTCTTTGTGACTTTGCTGGGCTCTGTTCACCTACCTCTTGTAAAGGGCCAGTGTCGGCTCCTTTGACATTGGGGCTTAGACAAGATAATAGGAAGCAGAGGCTTCCTTAATTGTAGCTGACAGAGACCAATGATAAAGCCCTGCTCTCAATCACCCCATGATCTTGGCTGTTCCTACTGGTCCTCCACTTCAATAGAAGGAAGCTACCCAATGAGAAGGTGGACTTCTGATGACATGGAAGAGAAGAAAGGAAGGAGTTACTGCCTTGAAGATACTGAGAACCACTGCCTACAGGAAGAAGAGAGGACTTAGACTCAGGCCCTTCCCAGCCTTTTCTCTCATCCCCTCATCCCTAGGGCTGGTACCAAATGTTTTGATTCATGGAATAACTTGATCCTCCAGGCCAACAGTATCAGCAAATATATAGGTTCCATTTGAAATGGTTTGCTACGTTACAAATAAAACTGCAACTTTGCTTTGGATTGTAATTCAGAGGAATTACTAATGTCATTGGATCAGGGCTCATGCATTTACAAGGTTCATTCTGATTTGGAATTTGTGGTTCTGTTTACTTCCAGACCTTGACAGGAATGCATCGGATCCTCAGCAGGGACCAGCTTTCATCACGCAACATGCTTCACTTGCACCTTGCTTTGTGCCCTCTGGAAACAAACTACTTAAGAGAATATTTCTATTTTACTTGAAATTCCTTTCAAATGCACAGCATTCTCCAAAGAAAAACCCAAAGGGGTGGAGTATTAGGAACAGAGATGTCTCAAGAATGGGTAAAACATCACCATTAGCAAGCATTTATTGAGCACTTACTATGTGCCAGGCAAGCTTCTAAGTACTTTATATGTATTTATTTACTTCTCATATTAACCTTAGGAGATAAGTACTGTTATTATTCCCATCTTTAGGTGAGGAAACAGAGAGGTTAATGAACTTTTCCAAGGTATCAGAGGTATTTAAGTAAGTGATGCAGTATTTGCATCCAGGCTGTTTGGCTTACACTGTGAGCTGGCTCACCTTCTCCTCTTAATAGAAATGGTCTTCAAGGTACTGGCAAGGGTCAGGGCATATGCAAGCCCCAAAGGGACAAAGAATCAGTATTCAATCTGGTGTCGTATTTGCTGTGGACAGTCTGCGGAGTGACGATGTCGTGGGGACTAGTGAGTCTAGAGAAACCTACTGCCTGAGGCCTGAGTAACCACTGGCCCTCTGCCCCAGGCCCATAGGAGAAGACTGTAATAACAGTGATGATAACTGTACCTTCAACTCAGATATGACCACTCCTCCAAGCACCATAGGAATCCCTTAAGGACAAAAATTATTCAACTAACTCTGAGTGACCATCATGAGACTGTATAAATTAAAGAGCTGATTGGCTCTGAAATCTTTGTTTTAAAGATGAGGTCTCCAGAGTGGCCAAGTGAATCACCTAAATTCCCAAGATTAAGGCAGCAGAGACTGGACTAGAACCCTGGATTTGATTCCTAGCTCAGTTAACTTTCTATTGATCTCAGGTCCTCTGAAGATTAGGGGAGAGATTAGAGAATATAGTATTTGCTGATGAGTGATCCCAGTGGTTCTCAAGACCTTATCTTCCAGAAAAAGAGAGGGAGATATGTTCTTCTACTCTCTGTTTAGAGGAACTGAAGCCCAGAGGGAGAGTCAACTTGCTCCAGGTTATAGGATTTTTAAGGAAAGTATTCAGGGATTCCTGTTTCCAAATGTCCAGCTCACCACAATCCCTACACCAGAATCTACAGGTTCTGGGGTTCTTAATACCTAAGATATTATAGTCAAGTCTCATACTTCTGGGATCCGTGAACCCTAACATAATCAGCCCAGGTACTCACAAAAGAAGGAATTGTCATAAAAGCATAATTTCCTCACCAAGGGACTCTGGAACTAAAAATTTAGCTCTTAAAGAATGGATCTTATTCTTCTTTCATAAATGGGGCATCCACACCAATTAGAATGCTCACATAAACTCATGGATGAAAGGATTCTTGATAGAATGGGACATAGGACAGATAAGTTTGGAAAAGGGAAAGAAGCCGATGATGTGATTTATTGGTCAGGCAAGCGCTTTTAAGTGCGTAAGAACCCAGGGTTGGTAAGGATCTCACCAAAAGAAGAATGTGGGCTGCTAAATGCCTCCTTTACCTTCCAGACCATAAACACCTTGGTGGCAAGCAGGATCAATGTCTTAGTTTTCTCCAGACCCGCTAAGCCTAGTATATTGCCTGCTATCTTGTGGACCTTCCATCAGTTTTTGTTGTTGTTGTGTTGAGTTGCCAATTTTGATGAGGCCATGGGGACCAGGTGAAAGATTACTTTCTTCTGTACTTCCCGTTTAGGGAATGAGGTTATTGAGACTGAAGATCTAGGTGGAGAGTAGATAGTCATACTTGAGTCCAAGGCATCACTGAGGGATTACCACAATGACCAAGGAGGACTTGGTACATTTGCCCCAGGGAAGAGGAGCCTTGCCTCTAGGCTCCAGTAAGTCAAATGCAGATGATCTTCTCACACCCATACTCTTGAGGTTCAAACCTGTGCCAAGCAAGGGTCCCTTTCTCCTTACCTGGGTGCCTGTTCTTTCAGGACTGGGGGCTGCTCGGAGAAAAGAGTTTATGGGCTCTGAGCTGAAGTGAAAGCTCCAGGAATGATGCCCAGGCCTGTCCCCTGTTGGTCAATGGAGAACAGTTCACTTGGCCTTCAGTGAGGTAGGGAGGGGGATTACAGACTACCCAGCATCTCCCAAGAGGAGTCCCTGTGCACGTGGAAAGGTCTTAGAATGACCTCGCTGGCTTCAGAAAGGGAAGAATCCACCCAGGTAAGAAAGGCATGTGGTAGAAATTCTAACCTACATCATGCCTCATGAGAAGATGCTCCCAAGTCACTTTACTGATGATTCCCTGGACCCACCAGTGGCCAGAGATATAATAATAAAAATAAAATGGTAATAGTTTAATATATTAGGTGCTTGTTATGTGCGAGGCACTGTGCCAAGCCCTTTGCAAATATCAACTCAATGAATCATCACAGTAATTTTTCAAGGTAGGTACTATTATTACTCCCAAATTAAATTTGGAGAAACTGAGGCTTAGAGAGTATAAATGCCTTGCCAAAGGTCACATAACCAACCAAATACAGGGGCCAAAATTTGAACCCAGGACAGTTTGCTTGCAAAGCCACACCTGTTCACATTTATAGTATACCCAGGACACTGCAAATATCCAGCCATCAGAGACCTATGCCTACCTCTATTGCTGAGTGAGATAGGAAAGAGAGGAAGGCAGAATTAAAAAAATATCTTCTTCTGTTTACACTCATATGTGCAAACACACGTGTCACATATGTACTATGCTTCAGATTGCTTTCGGGTAAGCCATCTCATTTCTCATTTCATTCTCAGAAAAGCCCTGAGGAGTAAATACTGTAATGTGAATATCCCCATTTTTCAGGTGAGATAAGTAGGTCACAAAGAAGTTAAATAATTTACCCAAGATCATACATCCACTTGGTTGCTTGAACCTACATAGTTGGAGTCCAAATCCATGGCTCTTTCACTATAACATATTGCTACAATAATGCCACATGCTCAGAGTCACCTAACATTTATTAGACATCCACCATGGGCCAAACACTGTGCTGGGCTCATTCACAAACAGTAAATAATTATCCAGTGGTGACACCTCCAGTCCACTAACTGGATTGCCACTGCAACAGCCTCCAAGACTATTAAAGATCATACAAAGAAATAAACCAGAACAATTTTTCTTATTTTCTCTAGGTATTCTCAGTAGCTTAGGCCAAGATAAATATTTCACCACAGGGTGCTGCTGTCACCCAAAGGACCAGGCAAGAAAGGAAAACTAGACTGAGGCTGAACTATACCACTCCCAAAGTCCCTGCACAAATGATGGTGGGTCAATAGTGTCTTCGTTCTGTTGGCTAGATGCATTTTTATTGTCATCTTATTTCCACCTATGTCCACCTCACGGTTCTAAGGTGCCTTCAAGCCCTGCTCCTAAATGGGTAAGCAGGGAGGCAGCAGATGAAGGAAGGAAAGACCCCTTTCCTGCCAGGGCCCTTCAAGAATGTAGGGTTGTCTTTCTCTTGGCCCTTCGACCCTCAAGCTCTATTTCTTCCACATCAACATCAATAGAATTTACTGCCGCAGTCATTTCTGAGAACCCGTCATCCTGGACCAGGAGATCCCCGGGAAGACTGCAGAGCAGTGGTAAGCAGTAAATAATTTGGCTTCAAGTCCTGGGTAGTCACATAGGTGCCTGTGCTCAGAAGGGCCTGCACTTGGTTTAATACTCCACCGTTGTCATCTTGAAGTTGTTTTTTTTTGTTTTTTTTAAAGATTTATTTATTTATTTGATCCATTTTAAACCCCCCTTCCCCATTTGCTGTTTTGTGTCCATTCGCTGGGCAATTCTCTGTGTCTGTTTCATCTCCTCTCATCCTCCTCCTCCAGTCTTCACCAGGATTCGATCCTGAAGACCTCCGATGTAGGAGAGAGGTGTTCTGCCATCTGCGCCACCTCAGCTCCTGGTTTTCAGAGCTTTCGGAGCATCTCGTCTTGTCTCTCTCCTTTTACGTCATCATCTTGCTGCATGGCTCCCGGGGCCTGGCGGCTCACCGGCACACAGAGCCTGGCAGCCCATGCGCCTTCTATATATATATTTTTATTTTTTACCGGGAGGTCCTGGGGATCGAACCCAGGTCCCTCCATATGGCAGACGGACGCCCAACCATTTGAGCCACATCCGCCCCCTTGAAGTTCTTAATAATTTTATTTTTGAACTTGTGCTTTGTAGGTGAAGCTTGTGGGACAATGGAGCATGCGTGTGAGTCGAGGAGATCCGCGCCTCGTGTGTGCCTGCCATTTCTCGCTGCCTCGTTGCAGACAATGTTGGCGAAGCCCCGTGAGCACGGAATTTCAGTGGGAGTTCAGCGAGGCTCAAAGCAAGTATAAGGTAAGGCTATGACTGAGTAAGCAGTGGCGCTGACACCTCCAGGAGTCATGCTTTCTGTTTGTACCAGAACTTGCTTCTAAGGCAGAAAGAAGGCACTGGCGTCCTAAGATGCACTACCAAGGAACCCTATCATATCTTTTTTTTTTTTTTTTGAGGTACCGGGGCCAGGGATTGAACCCGGGACCTAGTATGTGGAAAGCCAGTGCTCAACCACTGAGCCACATCAGCTCCCCTATCATATCATTTCTTGTGTTATTTTCCTGCATTTACCATCTCATAATTCATTTTCCTATCAGCCCTTCCTTACTTGTCAGTAACCCCAAGGTAGAGCATGCTGATAAAATGCATATGTATCAAGAATAAAAACAATTGAGTTCATTTTATGCAACATTTCCATTGTTCTGGTAAGAACAAAATACATTTTAATGTGTAACCTTTGAAATACGAATCGTGTAATTTCAGTGATTCTGCATGGGTGATAAATACTCTTGCATTTGCATTTAAAACTGGCATTGCACAATATAAAGATGAACGGTAAAATTCATGCTAATAATTTAAAAGTTTCATTTTTCTTTATTTAGCACTACAGTAAACAGCAAATAAAAACCATGACAAGTCGAGAAAGGGAAAGCTTTATACTTGAGCACCTTTAATGGCACTTTTCCCTTCTTTATGATTAAGGAGCCCTGTATTTTCATTTTGTCCTGGGCTCCTTAACTTACATAGCCAGCTCTGCCCCTGCTCTTATTTTCCTTTTGAGAAAGAGGGGAAACATGAGGGCTTATCCAATGATGAGGGAGAAAACTTGGACTTCATTCCTCTTCTTAGTGGGTAGACATCTGCTTGCAGCCATGTTCTCCAACGCTGAGTGAAGGGGGAACTGACACTCCTGAATGAATATGAGGAAACCCAAGGCAAATTCAGGTTCACCACATACACTCAGGGACGTCAGATCCACCCCCAAACTGGATGTGGCATTTCTCGACTTGATAGAAGACAAAGAAGGTCCATTCCCTTGTGCACCATTTGGGAGCTCACGTGTGGCAAGAACTCCACACGCATTCATGTGTACTGCCGTGGTCTCTGCACACATACACGCTTGTGCACTGCACACACAAGTCTGCATGTAATGTGTGCTTGGACACCTGGTGGAACTTGATGTTAACAATGTCTAAAACATCACTGAGAGAGGCTGTCTTTACATGGACCTCAAGGAACTGGCTGATGGACACGAAACACCTTTAAGGCTAGGGTGGAAAAGGTGGTAAAGGGTATATATCAGACCAGTGTCTTTCTGGAACTTGGTCCTTCGGAGACCATACCTCAGAGTAGAGAGAGATACTGATGGGTTGGGAGGAATATAAAGGACACATAGCTATACCTCAAGAACCAGATTGTTCTCGTAACCCTTTTTATCTCCTTATATGCCAAAAGGAGACACTTGTTGACTTAAATAAGGGAGAGAAACAATTCCCTCCTGAGAGAGGTGACCCAAGTGATCTTACTGCTTCCTAGGCTGTGGAAGACCACCCTCGTCCTCCCACTGGCCAAAAAGGATGGGGAAGTCCCCTGCCCTAGGACAATGGGTGTCAAACAGGTTAACCTGGTTTTACTCCACCCTAACAGGTACTTACGGATGAACTCACCATCCACTCTCCATATCCAAGCCGTTTGAGGAATGCTTTCTTTAAGTGGACAATGCTTCACACTAACAGCAGGTTTGGTGCTAATCTGTGCCCTCAACTCACCCCCAATTCCATTTCTGTACACTTTGCCTTTTGATTATTCTAGGTTACAGGCCTGTAACAATGGCATGCCAATCCTAACTTCCAAGCACTCTCCCCAAATCTCCCACCTCCTTGCTGAAAGAGATTCACTGTTCACATTAGCTTGGTGACTCAGCCACCCTTCCCTCCCCCCCTCCCCCAACTTACTCCTCCAGAATCACATTCCCACCCACTGGCCTTCACTCCAGCAACCCAGAGAACCATTGCCTTTCACCTCGCCCGGATTTCCAAGTGCATTTTAACGAGACATTCAATACATTCATTTATTTCCAGACCATGGTAGGGAGGGGGGTATTGCACCTCTGCTAAAGAGACCTGTGTTCCACCTCCCAGAAGTGGCTGCTCCTCAGAGTGGAGGTGATTCAGCTTTCCTAGAAGATCATTTCAGGGGGAAAACACAGTACTACAGCTGAGAGTGTTGCCTGCTTGCCTAGATTTAAAAAAAAAAACAAAAAAAAAACCCTGCTCTCCGACACACGGAATTCCCATTGATGAGGTTTGGCCAACATCAGGCTCAGGAGCTGAATTTTTCCCATAAAACATAAAGCTCAGGATGAAAGATGTTGGGGAGGGGGGAGAGAGAAGAGTAACTATATCTTTTCAGCCTTTTCAAGCTTCTGGAGGATTTGAACTTTGGCCCCCAAGGTCAAATGGCTGATGTTCAAAAGTCCCTTCTCTCCATCCCTCCACCTCTCTTCCCCCCAAGCTCCTTCCTAACAAAGAATGACTCTCTTTGCTGCACATAATAACGCCCCGGTGGATTTACCCAGATTAGAAAACCCCTTGAAGTCCCTGTCAAAACTAATCTTCTCAGGAGAAGCACTTGTTGATAACCACCTCGCTTTGTGCAGCAGCAGGGAAGATCAGCGCCTGCCGGAAAAACTGGCCTCTGACCTACACACCTCCACACGGCACCAGGCCCCACACAATTCCTGACCTCGCAGGATGAGTCCCCCCTGGCCAGATACTCTGCCACCCCCGACCCCCTTTGGCGTCTCCACCTCCAGCTGGGCCAATTTCAACTCTGGCGTCCAGAGCAGGAAGGCCAATCCTGCAGCTTTCCAGACTGTGAGAGACCCTGGCCGGATGCCAGCCTCTCCCTCCTCCTCTGCACCCACCCCTCACCCCCACTCTGTGATTTAACCCTTCCCCTGCAGAGGGGAGCCTCTCTGGTCTTCATGCTGTAAAGTTTGCCAGGCGCCTTTTTAAGTGGTTTTCCGCTACTGAACGGGCCCTAAGAAATCGTGCAGAAAGATTTCCCTCTACAGGTGGCTGTGGGCTGTAGCAGTTTTTGCTCTGGCAATGGAAACATTTTTTTTTATTTTTTTTTATTTCATTTTACCCACTA
>JAQZBX010050158.1:0-19687 GCA_029593785.1 Cabassous unicinctus | reverse complement strand
ATGTCAGAGGCTAGTGAGCCAGCACCCACAGCTAGCGAGGGGCAAGCCCTGATTTGAGCTCTGGTTTCTCTGACTGCAAAACTTTTGCTCTTTTGCAATCACTGCTACCCCCCCGCATCGCACCGTGGGCTCCTATTTAGTCCATGGCTTGTGGTACGGGGTTGATTTGGCTGAATTCCGCTGAGTTATTTGCCAGGGCGGCCACGGACACTCGAGACATCATCTCTGGATGAGTAAATGACGACTCCATCCTCAACCTGTGCCGATAAGAGTAGTGCTGGGTGTGGGGGAGATACTCACAAGTGTGTTTGAACTCCACAGAAGAGACAGGAAAAGTGCCAGAACACGCTTTGAACTGTCCGCAGCGACACTTCGCCTCCTTTCTGAGTTCATTTTCGCCGTAGTGCTTGGCTGTCCTGGTGGTGCTGAGAGGAGAGTGGGCATGAGGACAGCTGGACACCCTGGACTTCTGCCTCCACCTGGTTGTCCCTGGGCTGCGTGTCTAAGGAACAGGCAAATGGCTCCCCCATGCTCTCAGGGCTGCTTGAAGTGCCAACCCAAATGGGTCATCCTCTGCTCACTCAGTCATTCAGTGAACATTTCTTAAAAACCTACGGTACGCTAGGCTCCACGTCAGGTGAGCTAGGCAGAAACGGGGCTGGGTCAGGGAAGAGAGGCGGTTAAGTAAGCGGCAGCAGGTCTCTCCAGACCAAGTGACAATCTGACATTTTCAGAGAGCACTGGAGAATAAATCAGGTGTCAGGTCAGGGGAGCGGGCAGTGTGTTTCAGAGGCTGCCGCGTGTGGCGGTCGGAGGCGAGAACGTTTGAGGAGATGGAAACAGTTCTGAGCCTGCCGCTGGGCAGCTGGGGTGAGCTCTGGAGTGACCGCAGCCAGCCACACACCCTGGTTCAATGCTGTGCTGGCCCCTCTCCCTCTCACAAGCATCATAGTTTGGACAGCAGGTTATCGGGGCCCTCTTGCTACATGGGGATTTCAGGACGGGCAGTGATGTGCCACGTTTTCACTGGGTAGATCTGGCTGCATCCTGGAGGTGGGCAGCCCCAGAGGCAGGACTCGGCGGTGATGCCTGCCGAGCAATGCTTTGCCCAGCTGGCCTCTCCTTGCACTAGAGGTGGGCACAGTTCCAAAGGTGGCTGTCCACACGGCTGGCAGCAGCCTCTCCGCAGCCTGGGGCAGATCCCGCCTGATAGACGTGGCAGGTAACTGGACCCACACTCTGGATTCTTTGGGGATCTGGAATTTTCTTTGGCTGCGTGTCCTTGTGACTGGAATGACTTACAGTGCAGAAGCCCACGGCCTCGTGGTTGTGCTTGGGAATGTGATGGGAATGGGCTTCAGACCAGAGGAGGAGAAGGCAGCCTGTCCGCTGCCTCTGCTGCCCCGTCTGCAGTGACCTGACAGGCGTGTGCACAGATGCCACCCACCTAGGGCATTTTTGTCTCTTATGAGTTGTTGCAGTTGGGCAGTTTGATGTAATTATGAATTCCAAAAATATAATTGGATCATGCTTGTAAACTGATCTGTTAGTCTGGGCATGATTGAGTTAGGATTGGGGCGTTGACTGGACCACGTCAGTAGGGCGTTGAATCGAATATAAAAGGCATGGCAAGAACAGAGTTGAAGCAGTCTTTTGAGAAGCAGTTTGATGTTGGAAAGAAGGCCCCAGGAGAAGAGAAGTGAGCCGTTCGCCTGATCACCTACAGCTGACCTTGTGGAGGAAACAGGAGCTAAGCCCGGAGAGGAACGCAGCCCCGGGAAGAGAGGAACCCCAGAAGCCTGAACCCTGGCAAACGCTGGCAGCTGTCTTGCCCTAACACGTGGCAATGGACTGTGGTGAGAGAAGAAACTTAACGCTTTATGGCCTGGTAACTGTGGACTTCTACCCCAAATAAATACCCTTTATAAAGACCAACCCATTTTTGGTATTTCACATTAGCACCCCTTTGGCTGACTAATACATGAGTTTAGTCAGTTCAAGACCTGCAGCCACACCACGCCCCATGTTTTCAGGCCCTGAATCCCCTCAGCTCAGAGCTGACTTGCTCTCTCAGAAAAGGGCTCCCGTGTCCATGGCCAGCCCCGCAGCGTCCACGTGGCTTCCTGCCGCAGTGCTCAAGGCCCCGGTGCTCCTCCTTTGGGGAGATGGGCCCTCCCACCGGCACTGGCCCTCCCCCCCCCACAGAGCTGCAGGGCAGGCCTCGGGCTCCAGCCGCCCTCCTGGACGCTCTTTTTGTGCTTCTCAGGCAGCCCCCTGCCAATGGCTGGTGTCCAGGAGGTGCTTGGGAAGTTCTCTCTCGGAGGCAGAGCTGGACATGGGGGAATTCGCCGCAGAGAAACGGGGGTGGTGACAGGAGGGCCAAGGGCCGCCTCTGGAGTCCCGGCGGCTTCAGCCCTGCGAGGCAGCCTGGGGGGCCCGTCTTCTGCAGCGTGGCTGACCTCGTTGTGCAGCGCAGCATGTCAGGCCGCCCCAGCCCTCCTCGAGGCACTGCCTCAGCTCCAGGCTCCCGCCCAGCTCCCCAGCTGATCCAAGCACTATCATTTCCGGGGCCAGCACTGAGGGCGCTGCCACGCTGTCCCCCCCAGGCTCCAGCAGCCCCAGGAGCCACCCCAGGCTGCTCTGCCAGACCAGGAACAGGATACCCGGGCGGGGACCCCTGGGAGGAGATAGCACAGTGACCTGGAGAGGCGTGGCCAGATGCTCGTGTTTCCATGGCGACGTCGGCACCCAGCACTTAAGAAATGTGCAGGGGAGCAGATGTAGCTCAGTGGTTGAGCACCTGCTTCTCATGTACGAGGTCCTGGGTTCGATCCCTGGTGCCTCCTAAAAATAAACAAACAAGGAACGTGCAAAGTCTGTTTTGCTGAGAGACGGGTACCTCCTGCATGGGAACCTAGGGCTTTCGCTGGAAGAATCTACACAGAGTCTCAAAGATGGAGGAAAAAGGAGCAGTGGTGAACATCCCCCCACTCTGGGCAGGCACCCCCTCTGCAGGCTCCTCTCGATCGCCTCCTGCCAAGCACAGAAGTTCTCCCTGCTGGACCAGTGCTCACCATTAGCAAGCTATTTTTCAAGCCATGTTGAAATCTGGATCCCTGGAACCCCCCATTTCTCACTTCCCCTCTGGCGTTAGATGACGTCCATGAGTCCTGCAGAAATACGGCCCCCTGCCCTTCGTCAAACCGGCGAGCTGGTGCCTCCCGCTGCCCCTTCACCTGCCTGCCCAGGCCCTCAGCCTCGGCTCACGTTGCCCTGAATATGTTCCACTTGGTAAAAGGCAGGCAGGACGGAAAGCTCAGCGTGGTCCGGTGGCGTGGAATGAAGCAGGTGCCCGCCAGGACTGGACGCTTGTCTTCTATTAATGTAGTCATGACCGGCCGTAGGAATTGGTAAGTGCCGAGTCCTCAGAGAAACCCGGCTGCTCTTCTCTTTTCTCCCAGATCATGGGCCCGTCCTGTTCTTGGATAATATGTGGCTTCTTGAGCCCGAATCTGTGGCTTCCCTGCCTAGTGCCACATCAGGGGCGCCACGGCTCGGGTTCTGTTCTCTGTCCTCAGGAGCAGTGTGCCCACCCCCATTTCTGCCTAGTGCCACATCAGGGGCGCCACGGCTCGGGTTCTGTTCTCTGTCCTCAGGAGCAGTGCCCCCCCCACCCCCATTTCTGGCCACCGGATTCTTTAGTCCAGCTCTTCACCTTTCCTGGAGATGCCTCCCGTTAGCTGACCTATGCAGCAGGACGCACGTGGCCGCAGGCGAGCGACCTCGCCTCCTCGTTTGCGTGTAGGTCGTGGGTCCTGTCCTCTCCGTCTCTCCCCTTCCTTTCCTGCTCCAGCCCCATCCCCCCAGCCCGGTCGGCCGCTCGCTCTGTGGCCCGTTTGGTCACCAAGCGCGTCTCTGAGCCGAGCACTCTGCTCGTACCTGGGGTGGCGCCGGCCTTTCCTGCCTTTAAATCATCTCCAAGGGACAGAGGAGGGACAGAGCCAGAGGCGTTAGTGACTCATGGGAAAGCTGGGCTATTAGACGGGCCAGGATGGACCCCTGGTCTCAGCATCTCTGGTTACCAGTGAGCCGGGATCAGGCGGCTTGGACACAACACCAGCCGTGAATGAACGAGCCAGGAGTCCATGTACTCAGCGCCGGCTGCACCTGCGTACTCAGCACCGGCTGCACCTGTGTACGAGCACGTATGAGCATGCCAGCTCTGCAGGTGAGAGGGAACAAATTCCTCCCGGAGCCAGGGCTGCCTTTCCCCAGTTTTTGCCCCGGGTCTAGGAGTGCCCCATATGTATCTGCCACCCTGAGCTGACAGCAGGAGGAGGCCTCGGGGCACCTGCTCGGCCCACGCTCTTGTGCCCACCAGGCTCCGGGGTCTCTCAGCGTAAGTCACGGCCTGCACCTCCAGGTCAGAGCTCACGCCTTCCTGCCACACCGCTGTCCCTCCCAGCCCTGCCCCTGGGGCCTGCCCAGCACCACTGCGGGTCAGCCCAGCCCAGGGGTGGAACACACCCACCACGGCCCTCCTGCCCGAGACCGGGGCACGCACGAATCCCCCCCAGAAAGAAGTGGCTCCAAATGACCGGCGAACCCAGATTCCCACAGACTCCTGGCACCTCCTCCCAACTGCCCCGCGGGGGGGCCCCTCCTCCGGGGCGCTGGCACCCCTGGGCTCACAGGCCTCGGCTCGGGGTTCCTGCAAGAGCTCGCCCCATGCTTGGGAGGGGGCAGAGTAGAGCCAAGCCCGGCCTGTGGCCTGGGACGAGCCATTTAACTTCCTTGAGTCGCGCTTCCATTTGCGAAGTGGGGGTGAAATGAGTGTCTCGTGCTGCTGTTGGGAGGATCAGGTTGAGATAATCTGCGGGAGCCGCTGAAAGTTCCCTCCTCCCCTCGGCCCGCCACGAGGACAACCACGACCCCACCGACATCCGTGTCCCTCTGGCTCTGTCCGGTGAGCAGCGAGGGAATTCCAGGATTCGGCCAAGGCCGCGGGCCGGGAAGTGCCACAGCCGGGGCTTGGACCTGGCTCTCCGACGGCCACTCCCTCTCCTCTGCTTCGGGGCCACCGTGGCTGGAAGAGGCTCCTTGTGGGTCTCTGCACAGGTGCCCTCGAGCAGCGCGGCGGCCGTGACGCCTGAGGCCCCCGTTCCCAGCTGCTGCCAGCCACCGGAGACCCCGAGCTTTGCAAGCGGCCGCGGCGGCCGTGAGGGTCCTGGGAGGCGTCTGCTGGGGGCAGCGCACGCTGAGCCCGCGGCCTGCCCTGAGGAGTGACCTGGGGCCGCCTGCGGCTGCACAGACGCCCCGGAGGGCGCACCTCCGCCGCCCGCCCTCCTCGCCCAGGGCCTGCGTCTCGTCTCCCAGCCCGCGGCGGCGGGGGCGGCACGTGAAGGGTGTGCGAGGAGGCCTGGCCCGCGTCAGGCCACCAAACGGCAGGTGCCAGGCGGACCCGCTACGGGGTCGCCGCGGGGGGGCGTTGTGGGGAGGCGGCGGTCGCCGGCTCCGCTGCCCGGGCCCGCGGAGGTCCCCTCACTGCCCCCCGGCCTCCCACACCGCCCCGAGGCCGCGGCCCTGCCAGCGCCTCCCCAAGCCCAGGGGCCGCTGAAAGGCCCCTCCGCCCTCCCCAGCACGGGCCTCTTCCAGCGCCACCACAGCCAAGGCTGCTGGAGAGAGCGCCCTTGTGGAGCGCGCCAGCGTGGCGGGCGTCTCGGGAGCGGGGCTCCGCGCTGTGGGCCTGGGCCCCGAACCTGGAGCAGCAGCCTCCTGAGTCCCGAGATGCCAGGGGGCAGCCTGAGGGAAGGGGCAGCGCCCTGGGCACCCTCACCCCCTTCAAATGAACAGAATGTTCCAGAATCAGCTAATCCCTGACAAAGAAAGAGTTGTGAGGTTTCATGATCCTATTTTCTCTACTCTTGAATGTTTTTGACAGTTTCCAAGAGCAAGTAAAAAATGACAACGCGCCCGCAGCCTGGCTTCAACGCCCCTGGTGACCCCCGGGCCCCTCCCCTGGCCCTGCTCTGGCCATCCTGGGCCTTGGCTGGTCTTAATTTCAATTCACGCTTCTCTCCTCTCCACCTTTGCTCTGGCCAGAGGCCAGTGGACAAATGACGCTGCAGGACTGGAGAGGCTTCGAGGCGCCACAGTGGAGGCGAGACTGCGGTACGCCCCGAACCCGAGACGTGGAAACGAGTGGGGAGAAGGGCTGGTGTCAGACCGCCGGGGCCGAGGGTGCCCGCTGAGAGCTTGGGCTCCACTCTCTGACAACGGGAGTCACGACGGGGTTTAAACAAGAACGGGACGCCCTCACCTTCGTGTTGTAGAAAGAAGGCGCCACCCGCTCTGCAGAGGAGAAACCCGGCGAGGTAAGGATAGAACAGGGGAGAGAAGCTAGGGCTGCTGCGGGGTGGGTTCAAGGAGCCCTTAGGGCTCAGTGCCGTGGGCGAGGGGCGGGAGAGGGTCCTGGATGGCTCCTGGGTCCTTGTTGGAGAGATTGAGTTCCAGGTCCCGAAATTGCCTGGCAGGAGACATCTGAGGGCACTGGCTAGAGACACACGTCGTCAGGGCCCACCGCAGACCGACAGAGTCAGAATATTTGGGGGTGGGGGGGTTCTGCCTAGAATTCTCTTTCCAAATGCACCTCAGACGGTTCGGTAAACAGCCGCACACCGCGTGCAGCTGCGTGAGCTGGTTTAGGCCCGTGATCCCCCGAGGCCGACAGCTGCCGCCGCCTCCTCTTCTCCCCAGAAGCCCGCGGCCTGCCCAGGGCCCGTGGGTGGCGTGGCTGAGTGGAGGACCTGACCTGGAAAACGGAGACGGCTCTCTCCTCTTGCAAACCACTGCAAATGCCAGCCGTGCCCCTGGCTGCCGGGGTCGGCTGTCCAGTCCTCTTGCACAGTTTGTCCAAATTTTAATCAGACCTTCTCACTGCATTCCAATGGCTGCCCATGAGCTCTGAAGGTTCCGTTCCAGCCTGGCAGTCCCATGTACACTATATTTTTCAAATACGAACCACCAGGGCCTTCTACCTTTCTGTCTTTAAGTTGAACAATAGTGAAAAATAATTGCTCTTTTTTTTTTTTTCAATCAGAGAGGAAATGTTACCAATAGCAAGGTCTTCAAAAGGCCACTTTGCAAAATGGAAATTTACTTGAAAGCACACGCTCTTGCTCTGGAGGCCAGGCACGGTATGTTTCTGATTATACGGGTGACCCTCGCCGTGGAAACCCTTTGTAGATGGGCCTTTTTTCTAGACAACCTACTGACGAGCAAATGATCTAACAGATTTCACACCACATAAATTTAAGCCTAATAAATGGCTTCAAATTCAGAGCTCCTAATTCTGGGTTCAGAGAGGTAGCCCCCTTACAAAAGCAATCATGTCCGCAATTAATAAACCCACACACAGCCCTGGGAAAGGGGGAATTTTTCCCCCGTCCCCAGTGCCCTGTCCCAAAGCAAGCTCCAGATGGTTAGCTTCAGAAATGTAGATTTACCTGGGCTTCTTGTTTGGGTGGGAGATGTGGCCACAGAAATAAGGCCCCGTTGGCTCCGAATGTCTTCTGCCCTGTCCATTATGATAGCCACTAGTTTTTAAATTTAAATTTATGTTCATTGAAATTTAAAAATCAGTTTCTCAATCGGACTAGCCACATTTCAAGTGCTCAAAGCTAGATGTAGCTAATAGCCACTGAATTATCACGCAGGACAGAACATTTCTATCATTGCAGAAAGTTCTGTTGGACGGCGCTGGTCTTTTTACAGGCAAAACCTCTCAGGGCCCACATGGCTTCTGTTTTGTCTCAATTATCAGTAACTATACTCCGCGCCCCCCCCACCCCGGAGTATTTTATTACATTAGTCTAGATAAGCAAAATGAAGTGAAGCTCATACTGAAGAAAAATTCAAGTTAAAAAAAAATCCTATTGTTAATGAGGGAAAAAAAAAGGGAACTTTGCTTTAGATTTGCTGATATGCTCGTTTTATTTCTCTCTTTGCTATTTTGGGTAGCATACTTACAGCTTTGGGGAAGAACAATCTCAATTACTCAGGGCCAGGAAATAAAATCTGCCTTCTCATCCCAGTAAGAGACTGTTGCCCTGAAGCAGCTATCGGAACCCTAGGGGTGGGGAGGCCCAGGCCTGGGAGCGGGACGGGGGGGCTGACCCAGTGCCACAGGGCCAGTGTGCCGACTCCTCCCGCCAGCCCATCCTCCTCAGCCAACAGCATACAGACTCTCTTTTTCACCCCTGAGCCTCGTTTTGCTCAGCCTCATTATCAAATGGGGGAAGACCTGCCCCTGCATGGTAGAAGGCGCTAATTCAATGCCATGCCAAATCAGGAGCTTGTGGGACCTCAGAAGCCCTGGGAGATAGGTTCCTAGATCTACCTTGTTGAAGGTGAGCTCTGAAGCTGGTCTTTTCAGCTTTGGCAGTGGGAGGTGGGTCTTGCTTCGTAAAATGAGGGATTTCCCAAATGTGGGTAGTGGCTTCAGCTGCTGGACAGCCCAGGAGAATGACAAATGTCCATTAGCCACCATCCATGTTGATGCTGCCCATTTATACATTTCTATCCTGGACATCTCTGGTGAGCTCCAGACCTCGCTGCCTTCCTGCCTAACATCGTTCTTGGGTTTTTAAAGGCACCCCAAAGGCAACTTGTCCAAAAGCTGAACGATGACCAGCTTTCTCAGATCCGATCTTTCTGGGACTCACATCAGTGAATGGCACCACCATTGCCTGCCCCATAAACCAGAACCCTGGGGCACCCCCACGCCCCCTCTCTAGTTCCTCCTATCCAGCCATCGCCAAGCTCCTCGAGCTCTCCCCAGTCTGCCGACTTCTCCCCATGCCCACCAGTATCCTCACCAACCTGGGCTATTGCGCCAGCCTCCTGACTTTTGCTCCATCCCAACCCAATATACTCTCCCGACTGAACCAGAGTGATGTCTTGGAAGTGAAATCTAATCACGCCACCTCCCTGTTTTCAGTTCCTTAATGACTTCCACTGATCTCCTTCACTGACCGCAAAGCCTGGCCTGGCCCTTCCTCACTCACGTCTCACCTCTCACCACACCTCCCCTCTCTCTTCCCCATGGCAGACACACCCCTTGGCATCTGTCAGTCTCCCACAGCCCCATGCTTCCTTCTGCCAAAGAGCCTTAGCTATTTCCTCTGCCTGAGTCACTCCTCCAAGCCCCAGCCCCAGCCTCACCTTTGCCCATTCACTCCACTCACTCTTCCCACCTCAGCTCAAGCTTTCCTTCTTCGGGGTAAGGGCCTCCCTCTCAAGGGCAAATCCTCGACATGGGCTCTCAGAGCACTGTGCACCTCTCCTTCAGAGCTCCCGTGACAGCTGCCAAGTCTCTGGATTAACACCTTTTTCTCCCACTAGATTGTAAGCTCCTCGAGGACAGGGATGATGCCCGTGGGCTGGCCTGGTGTAGAGTGGGCACTCTCTCACACAGGACAAATGCGTGAATGAATGAAAGAATGAATGAATGGAGGAGCACACGCTGTGGAGCAGGTCGGGCCTGGGCTTGAATCTTGTTCTACCCTTTCTTAGCTGTGTAGACTTGGGTAAGTCAGTTCACCCCTCTGAGACCCAACTGTTTCCTGACATGCAGAATGGTCCCTAACATCAACTTCATAGGATCGGGTGGATGCATGAAATAATCGTGGGGTGGAGCCTGCAGCAGCCATGGCGTCATACCCGCATTCAGGACAGGGCCGCTGTCGTCCTCCCGCTGTCCTTATGTGGAAGGCCCCACTGCAGACTAGGCATCCTCCTCAATACCCTTCTGAATTTTTCTCTCTATATTAGCCTGGTGCCTGTTGTTTGCAACCAAAACCCTACACAGAATGTAGCTCCCGTCCAGGCTAACAAGATGAAAGCATCAAGGTCCGAGTTTTTACCTCTGCTGCTCCTAGCTAACATATATGAAAAACCAAGCACCGTCCTAAGAGCTTTACAAACGGCCATTCCCTACGAGCTGCGGACTCTCACTATTCCTGTCTTACCCAGAGGAAACGGGGCCGCAGAAAGTTCAAGTAACTTGCCACAGCGAGCCAGTACCAGACCCAGTACCCTTCCTGTCGCCACTGTGCTCTGTTGTTTTGTCTGTACTGTGGAGAGTGAGCTCCCAAAGCAACGGGACGGTGAAGGAACAGAATCCTTCATTTATGTTGCATGAGACCCATCACCCCTAACGATACCACCACCACCAAGATGAGTATCTGTAAGATCCACATTATGTAAAAGGAAAAACAGTATGTACACATGCTCATCACAGGCATGGAAAAACAGACATGAAAGGAATACACCAAAACAATGCATCTCTGAATGGCAGAATTTCAGATAGTTTTTCTTTTAACTTTCTTTTGTGTTTTTTTCCCCCTATTTCCCTCAGTTTCAACAATATAAGATGTATTACTATTATAATCCAAAGTAACATAAACTTTATTTCCTGAAAACTAAGTGAATTTCTGGTTAGTGAAGAAAAAAAATTGAAAAAACAAAACAAAACAAAACAATGCCGAAAAGTAAAAAGCGCTGTTGTAATAAAAATCCAACCAGGAAGGAAGCCAAGGCAGTGTGGACGCTCCCGCTCGTCCGCCCTGAAGCTTGCTCGGTGAGGCCCACCTCGCGGGCCTGTGCTCTGCATCTGTGGGACAGCTGAAATTCTCATTTTCAGGCAAAGCCCCTTGGAATTCTCAGTAATAAATAACTTTGGACCACAATTAGCCCACTTAATATCGAATTTCAAACAGCATTAGGTAGAAGCCGAGCATGAATTCAATGTCCACTGTGGTGGGAAAGCCTTGCCTGGGGTGGAGAAGACATCTTGGGCCCTGGCAGGAATCTGGCTGCCCCTTGCGTGTGCCCTGGGGAGCCGCCAGCCTCTTCCTCTGACTGATGGGAGCAGACGTGCCTGTCGCCCTCCTTTGAAATCTGCTGCGAGTTCCAGGAATAACAGCAAATCCTCACGGCTCTAAGTGCTCTACGTAGATCAAGGCATTTGAACTTCAGGACATTATCTTTCCCCCAGAAGAGGAAACTGAGGCACAGCAGTTAAATAACCTGCCCGGGGTCTTAGAGTTGTTAGGTGTAAAGCGGAGGTCAGGCGCAGGCAGTTGGCTCTCTCGTGAATCGCACGAGCTCATAACCGTGACGCCAAAGAGCACCCTCAGCTTGGCGTGAGCTACGGTACGGGATAGAGCATGGAGCCGTTCAAAACACTCGGAAACACAGGCTGTTAATCCAGGGGCATTTCAAAGGAAGTGGCTTCCTGGTTTGGGGCCAGGTTTCAGACTTTAGTGATTAGGAACTAGGTATGAACCTAGGAAAGGCTGAACGTAAATAAAATATTTCCACCTCTCATTAGAACGAAAAAAATATTTCCATCAGAACACAGGAGAGTCTCCAAACAGGAAGAGATACTTCCTACCCAAAAGCGTAGTGGTTTTGTACTTTTAAGTCTTGTGCCAGTACCTGCCTTTCAGACGACAGGTAAATATCCTAATGAAATTTGTGGGAATTGCTTGGGCCAAGCCACCTTGGAGCTCCCTCCTCCCTGCCTCCACCCACCTCTCTGTCCGTGCATCGACTGAATTCTCCTTTGGAGCATGTCCCATACTCCACCAGACTCCAAAGTCGACATACTCGCCCTGATGGGGCTTGGATACTGTCTCCAAGACAACTTGGAGGACCTAAAGAGGTCACTCGGCTCATCCCTCGGCCCTCTTCCCCTCTTCCACCTAAACCTGCCCGGCAGATGGGACCTGGTTCTCTTTGCAGGGCCTGCCACGGCGGAGCAGACTCCGGCCTCCCCCTGAGAACAGTCATCAGCCCTTCATCGAGGTGTTCAGGGCCTGTGGGAGGGCAGCAGCAGGGCCCAGCTTATCAAGGTGGGATTTATTTACTCGCTGTCCAAGCCGCGTCACACCAGCCTTGGCTTGGTGCCCTCCCCACTGGCAGGCTGGAGAGCGGAGGTGACGGATCACGCCACTGCTCACTTAGCCAGCCACAAACAGGACTTGAAAGGCGCGCGTCCGCTGTGCGCAGCTCATCCTCGGGAGTCTGACATGCATCAAGTTGATGGCAAACTTCTGTTCATTATCTGCAAAGGCCTTTTCTGCTATTTTGCTTTTTCTGTTCCCAAAGGAAGTCGTTTACCTCAGAAACCTCACTAGTTTACCCCACCGAGAGGAGTCAAATAACTTGTTTCTAAGCCAGAAGGTTGCTTCTAGCCCCAAAGACCTGGGCTGTAAGGCGTTCTTTCCCAGCTACGCAGACCGGTGGGTAGAAGGCAGCTGCTGGCTTTTTCGGCACCCTCAGTTTATTCAGTTGGCTAGAACCTACTAAACTGGCAGCTGAACCGGGTCTTTGATTAGCTATAACTTGGGCTACAATAGGATTAATTCATGATGGAATTATAATGTCTTAATAATGGTTGTGATCTCTATGGCATATACACAAGGGCAATATATCCCAAATTTCATGGATAATTTCAATTTAAGGGATTTTGTTGCTTTTCTCACTACCCTCCCCGCTCCCTACCGCCTGGAAACAAGGGAGAAAATGGAAGCTGCACACTTACACCAAGCTAAGTGCGGGGCTAGGCATGGGGCTTTTAGCTAATACGCTGATTAATTCAATTATCATAACAGCCCTGCATGACCTGCGTGACTGTTCCAGGTGAGGACAGACGCCAAGAGACGCTACTAAGCATCCTGGCGCGGCTGGCACTGGAGCTGCCTCTGAAGGCCATGAGCACTGATCTGTGCTCGAGAGGTGAGGCTCTGTCGCCTGAGGCATAGCGGGGCGTACAGAGGGTGACGCAGCTGACGGGATTCAGTTAAAGAGAAAACAGAAATTAGAATCAAATTCAACCAAGAGAAATTACCTGGGATATAACAAAAAAATCTAGATGAGAAGGCACGATAAATAATATGGCAGAGCAGGAAATGGAAACGATAACCTAATGCTTGATTTGGCAACTTATCCCATCGAAAGGGTCTGCAGGCGAGGTCGTGTACCGACAACACGTGGCCCTGGAGAGCGCGCACGTGCTTTGCCATGCCTCCAGAACCAGCAAATGCCCTTTTAATGTCGTGACATCCCCTCCCAGAGGAACAGAAACCCTTTTGGTCAAGAACAAATATGCCAACACAGTTCTCAGGCCCACGGATGTGTGTGTGATGGCGAGTTTCCCGACGGACTGGACCCTGCGGCGGGCTCTGGGGTCTCCTCGCCTGCCAACGCCCTGGGACACAGAGCAGACCCTTTGCCAGCCTGCATGGTTTGGTGTAAGTCACTTATCAACTTGCTGAGGTCTTCTGGGGGCCTGGGAACCCCTAGCGGCTCTTCTAAATTCTCACATCATTGGGGGAGTGTAGATAATACAGATTTCTTGGTCCGAAGGACCAGGTTCCAAACGCCTGCCATGTGGACTTGCTGTGACTCTCAGTCCCTCCTTTGCTCGCCTGGAGCTGGGGCATTAGCTCTGCCCTGTGCACTGTGGGAGTGACGTGAGCGGCGCACACAGCGCAGCAGGTCCTCAGCAAAAGGTCGCCCTCCTCTCCTCTCTTGCCTTTGAAATGTGGAATCGTTGTTGCATCACTGTTTGGAATTTTGCATGAAAAAGTGTCTCTGTGTTCTCCGCTTCCTACCAGGCCAAGGGATGCAGCAAACAGTTTGGCACTTGCTCGGTAGTTTAACTCGGAGTAACCGTGCGAGCCAGCAATTCCACTCCTGAGCGTAGACTCCCCAAACTGGAAACAGGTTTCAAGCAGCCTCGTACCTGGCTGCAGCATCACCGTCCTTGTTGGCTGCAAGGCTATTGAGTTTGATGGCAAGTGCCCATCAACTGAGGAATGCACAGAAGAAATGCGGTCTATCCATTCTGGGGGTGTCATTCGCCATGAAAAGGAACAAAGTCCTGGTAAATGCGACAACATGGATGAATCTTGAAGACATCACGTTGTGTGAAATAAGCCAGATATGAAAGGTCACATGTTGTACGGTTCCACTTACATGAAATGCCCAGAAAAGACAAATCCATAGAGACAGAGCAGGTCGGGGGTTGCCGGGGGGCTGGGGAGGGGCACTGGGCAGTGTCAGCCTCGTGGGCACAGAGTTTCCTTTTGGGGTGAGGAAATGTTCGGGGACCATGCAGAGATGGTGGTTGTACAAATATACTTTAAAATTGTTAAAATGGCAAATTTTACGTGAATTTTACCAAAATATTTTAAAAAGCAATATAGCAGTGAAGGCTCCAAAATACTGCAGTGTCAGTTTGGTGAAATGCTGTTTTTTAAAAAATCTGGACAGACCTTCTTCGCCGATGCATCACTGTGTAAAGACGCAGCTCCTCGCGGGGCCTCCCGTGCCGGCTCTGTGCAGGGAGCCCACCTGTGGGGCCCCCACGTTGCCAGACAAAGACCCTTTCTCCTCCGTGGTCAGGAGGAGCTGGGGGGAGCGTGGACGCATAAACATGGGCAGGAAGGCGGGCCGCCTGAAAGCTTCCCCAAGCCCCTCTCTGACAAGTGAAAAATGTCGGTGGCTGGAAGTCACAGGCCAGGCTTTTAACAGCCCTCGGCGTATTTATTTAACCCAGTAAATAGGTTTATTAGCAAGGCCACCTCCTCTGCAGAGCAGGCAATGGCTTCCCCATCTGGTTCTGCTTTGCCGGCCGGGCGGCCTCCACGGCTCCGGCCTCGGCGCTGCCCGCGCCCTGCGTGGGCCCTTCTGGGCGTGAGGACAGCCGTGCCCAGGAGAGGGCCCTCCGCAGCCGCGTGCAGCCCGTGAGCCACCACAGGGCACGGCGCCTTCTGACCAGGAGCCGCCTGCAGCCCGGTGAGCCACGCGAGGCCCGACGCGGGGGCCGCCACCGCCTAACGAGGGCTCAGCCCCGGCCACACGCCAGCCGCCCTTGCTGTCGTGCCAGCCCCGGGCCAGCAGCGGCACCTGCCCCAGGGGTGCAGTGGGCGGCAGCAGCCAGGGCTGGGACCGAGCCTCAGGCAGACGAGCCGCGGCTTCTCCTCCGCAGGCCTCAGGACCCGGCGTGGGAGGGGACGTGCAAACGGCCTGGCACCACTGGGGCCGCCATAAGAGCCAGCGTGGGGCGTACCCAGCTGCGGGGTGGCCGTCGGCCAGGGCGCGAGATGCATCTCCAGGACTCCCAGGGCAGGGGGTGTCTCCAGACACGAGAGCAAGTACAGCACCCCCCAGATTCCTCGCCTCCCGCTCCCTAGAGGGTGGAAGCACTGTCTGTTGTTTCCCTTGGTCTGCGGTTTGAGAACGGCTGAGATTTCTTTCCGGGCATCCCAGCCAAGCCCAGGGCCACCAGCCGGGAGGGTGCATTGCAGGGCAGTGGAGGCCTCGGTGTTGGCGCTGATGAATCTCCACGAGTCTCCTGGTCTGGGGGGGGCCCCTCCGGGCCGAGGCGGGCAGGTGGGCGCCACACTGCAAGGGGCTGGCGGGCAGGAGCCAGGGCTGGGGTCCCTCCAGCCTCTCCCACTATCCAAGGGCCCACCTGTCACCAGAGGGAAAGGAAGGCCACGCCCGGGTTCGTTTCTTGGAGGACGGAGGTCCGCTTGCCCAGCCCCCGGGCATCCTTTCTTGGTGCAGGGACGCTGCCTTGCTCGGGTGGCCGGGCCGGTCAGACTGCGTGCGGGCTCTGGACATCCGGGCCTCTTTCCTAAGCTCTTGCCCCACCATGATACCGAGCACACGGCCTTACAATTGTACACCCTGGTCTAGAACCGCCGGACACAGCTGTGCAGGCGGGCCCTGGTCAGCTCCGGGTGTGGGCGTGTGGACGTGTGTGTGCACTTAGGCCACGGTGTGGCTGGAGCCCCAGACCTGTGCCCCGTGGAAGTCCTGCTGATGAGTCACACCCTGACCTGTGCGAGCTGCCAGTGCCCAGCGTGCTCATGCAGACGGGGGGCCATTGGAGGGGTGAGCCCTCGCCATCCACAAAGCACCTTTGCAGCCTGGTCTCAGTTCACTCTCGCAGCCCTGGTGGGAGCCGGCAGGCATGAAGAATTGCATTTGGTATGAGGGTAAACTGAGGACCAGGCAGGGGAGTGGGCTTGCCCGACCGAGCCCAGGCAGGCAGCGGCCACAGCGGGACCAAGTGTCTGGTCCAGTGCTCTCGCCACAAGACAGGACCGTGAGCTGCCCGCGAGCCGGATTGGCTGCCCCCGTCTCGGAAGGCGCAGCCGCCTCCGCCGCCTCCACGCCGTCTGTATCAGTGCATAGCGGGGAGACAGTTGCCCTCTTAACCTCAAGAGAGAGCCCTGGGCTCAGAGCCCAACTCGCCATTCAGTTCGGTTACTCAGCTCATTCATTCATTGATTCGTTCAACAAGTATTTATTGGGTGTCAGCCATGCATCAGGCAGGAGTCTACCAACTGGAAACAAAGCAGACGGACGCCTGCGGCGTGCGCTCTCGGCAATTCCGGTTCTTCATCTGTAAACCTCACAAGGTAGATGACGTGCAAGAAGCACTTTGCACAGTGCTGGGCATGCAGTAGGTACTCAGCAATGGTGGGTTAAAGCTGCCAGGTTTGGCTCCATCTGCCCATTCCCCTGGGGGCAGTGGACACAGCCGTGTGGTGGCCTCTGCCCACAGCAGGTGGGGATGGTCGAGGCCCCTCCAGGCAGCCTCAGCCCTGGGGGCAGGCGAGGGGGCATGGGATACCACCCCTTCCCCCTGGGCCCAGGGCTGAGCATCTTCACGCTGGAGCCGGTAATGAGATCGCCCATCACGAAGAGCTCGCAACGCCGCTTTGTCTTGGTGCGTGGTTTTCTCTGTTACACGGAGCATTTCCTGAAGCAGGCACCGTGCCCTGCTTTATGACAGGGTCTGCAAAGGCAGGGAGACGCCCGTTTCCTCGCTTGTGCAGTGGGGGTGGGCGGGGGGAGAAGGTGATAATGCAATTAAAATGCCTATGGGACTCGCTTCAGCCAGTGCTCAGCACACCATGGGCAGTACGGAAAAGGTGCTGTCTGCTAGTTCTCCCCGAGAGGGGCTTGCAGGTCAAGCTCTGGGATAAAAAGGCTTGGTGGTCTCAGCGTGGACTTTCCTGTGATTCCCTGAGCAGCAGCCACGGCAGAACCCTGGCCTCATCCGTCTGCAGCCACCCCTGCCGCCTCGTGCCGCCTCCAGCAGTCTCCGCAGGCACACTCGGGCTTCCGGCTGGAGACCTCCAGCGCAGCTGCTGTCTGCATGTTTGTCTGACAGGTTGCGTGTTGGAACGGCTGATGTTTTGGGAGACGAGAAGACTTTGTGGGAGAGGGGAATAGATTAGTGCACAGAAAGGCTCCTGAGCACCGTCCTCAAGACGAGGAACACTTAGAGTGAGTGCAGAGAGTGAATCCCCCCCCAGGAAGTCTGCTCATGCTGCATCTGTCACATTAAAAGTAACAGAAGGTGATGCTTCTGGGAACCTTAGAAGGGCTTTTGGTTTTGCCCTCAGGCACACTGTGGGAAGGATGCAACTTCAGGTCACGTCACAGCGACACCGAACATTTATTGATTATTATTCCCATTTTACAGGTGAGGATGCTGAGGCAGTGTAGACTGTGGCGTCAAACCACTTGGGTTCAAATCCCAACGCTGCACTTCTCAGCTTCAGGTCACTGTCAGAAAGTTCTGTGCATCACTCCCGCAGGTGTGAGATGGGGACGAGAGAACAAGGCTGCTGTAGCCTGATTGGAACTGCGTCTGGCACGTGACGAGCCCCAGATAAACGTTGCTGATGGTGACGAGGACGTCGGTGATGGTGATTGTGCTGAAGCTCGGGTAACATCGCTGGAAAGAGGCAGGTCAGGTGCCGAGCCCGTCAGCCTGGCTCGTGTGCTGTCCACCCTGACCCTGTCCCCCCAGACTAAGAGGCACTGAAGAATGTTAAGCAGAAACACCTCAAACTAAATGGAAATCAAAGTATTCCGAGACAACTGCCTAGCCAGCAGCCCCGCAGACAGGACGGAGCTTGGAGGAGCTGGTCCTGTCTCAGTGCTGGCACTGACCGGAGGCTCTGCATTCTTCATTGAAATACAAAAATTTACAGTATATGGAAAGCCCCACGAGAACTTCCCAGTTCACAGGGCCCTCTGCTCAATTTTTTTTCTTTTCTAGGGGCAGTTTTCTGAACCCCGTTTCCTACATCTCTGCTTTGCTCATTCTGTTTCCTGTGCCTGAAATGCCTCTTTAAATCTGCACCCAGATCCAGCTCACGTGCCACCTCCTCCAGGAAGCCTTCCCTGACCTCCTGGTGCACAGGACGGCCTCTGTCCTGCTCCGTGGAGGCGTGGCCCTCCTTGCACACCTAAGCTCTCCCCCCAAATGAGCGGTAAACCCCCCGACTGGAGCCGCGTTTCATGTGTTTCTTCTGTGTTCATGTGTTTCTTCTGTGTTCATGTGTTTCTTCATGTTTCTTCTGTTGCTTGTGACCTTGGAAGGTTTTTATTTCTTTTTCTATGTTGATCCCCCTGTATGCTCATTGAGGGCGGGCACCTGGAACCCCCTTTGGTTTTCTGGGGGTCATTCATTCATTCATTCTTTCAGCGACCAAACAAGCATGTGCTGAACACCAGCTCTGTGCAGCCACGGAAAGAGGTGTGGGGGGAAGCAGATGTGAACGCAGATTACTTGCATGTGTTAAGTAGGGCGATGGCAGGAGGCGCTGGAGGAGCACGGTCCAGCGGGGGAGTCGGGCACCTGCGTTGCCTTGAGAGCCTGGAGGAGGTGCTGGGTGGGACCACGTGGGTGGAGAAGGGGCAGTGGGAAGGGGCTGCGAGGCTCCAAGCAGCTGGTCCAGGACCTCTAGGGTTTCAGGCAGGGCCGCCGAAGTTGTGTGCCCCAGTAAAGGACGTCAGAGGCTGCTCCCACGCTGACCTGACGGCAGAGGCCTGCGTGCCCGTGCCCGGCGGGCTGGCAGAACGTTCTCCGCCCCGTGGCAAACGCCCACGCCAGGGCGCCTCGGACACCCGCCCGGCTCGACAGAGCTGCCCTGGGCCGTCGGGGAGGGCCTGCTGGGGCCGCGGCCCCGCCCGGGAGCTGTCTGGCACGAGGGAGCTGGCAAACCTGCTCTCCTGGCCCGCAGGCGCCCGCGGCCCCAGCAGAGGCTGCTCAGAGGGACAGGCCAGTGGGCGGCCTGGGCGAGGCGAGGCAGGGCAGTCCACAGGCCGCGCCGTCCACTCTGGGGAGGGGGGATGGCGCCCCTGGGCAGGAGGTGAGGGCGTGTTCCACTTCGAGGCCAGGCGCCGTGGCCACTGACCTCCGAGCTGGCTTGGGCAGCGCTGGGGCACACGGGCCTGTGGGAAGGGGGTGCCTCCGGGGCCAGCTGGGGGTTAGGTGTGAATGCATGGGGCGGGGGGAGGCTCAGGGCAGGTGGGGGGCGCTCTGCCGGCTCATCTCAGCTTCCTGGACCCTCTGCTCAGGCTCTGGCAGGGTCTGTGCTCACTCATCAGCTCCCTCGATAAACATGGGGTGCCCTGCCCTGACTAGAGGCTGTTTGGAGGATCAAATGACACAGATCCTCTCTGCCGAAAGTAACTCTGGAAGCTACGGAGCTCTTCAAAGACACTGTTTGCTATGAAAAAATAAAAAGGAGGAAACGCACGTGAGGGAGCCATGCTATTGCAGCATGTCCCAGGCTTAGAAAAGCCC
>JAQZBX010050157.1:0-19735 GCA_029593785.1 Cabassous unicinctus | reverse complement strand
ACACAAATAATGTCTATGTTTTCCCTGTCCTACTGTATCAGCTGGATGTTAGATATCCCTGTGGATAACCACTCTTAGAGGAGCTGGGAATTGAACCAGGGAACCTCATACATTCAAGGCAGAAATCCCTCCACTGAGCTACCCCTCCACCTTGTCAGCCAGCTCCTCAGAAAGTTATTCAGTTACTTTCCTGTGGGCAGATTCTACTCTCTTAGGGAATCTGGATTCAGCAGACTGTCTGAGCAGACACCCCTTCTCCTCTCCTGATCATGTTGAGTTCCCTTTTGAAATTCAATTAGGACCCTGATTTCTAAGTAAGCTGAAGTGATTTTTCAGACCTCTTCAAGACCACCCATTCCTCCCAGGGGACCCTAAATAAGCTCTTGTAAACTTATTAAGCACTTCCCACTGCTTGACTCCCTTAGGGGACTTGAAATTCTGATAGTCCTCAGCACAGAACTATTAAATTGGCTGACTACACCCTCTCTCAGGCCAAGACTCTGTATCTCAGGGCAGTTAGGTAAATCAGGCTTCCTCAGCAGATTCACCTCTCCCCTCAGCCTGGTGCCACTTTGATCTGGCCAGTGTGCTCCCCAAAGCTCTAGGGGGGCCCAGGCAAACAAACCCACAGAAAGGAAATCCTTCTCTGCCCCTTGCCAGAACCCTCCCACTCTCGGAGAATGCTCCCTCTCACTGGGTGGCTGGAAGGAATCGGGGCTCACCCTGGCTCTTTTTCCTGAAGGTGAGGCTTAGCCTTAACTAATTTCTATGGGGCTAAAAACTCATGGTTTTATCTTGAGCAGTCTATCTCCCTGTCCAGCTCCCTCCAGATCGAAGCCCCAATGGCTCCTGGTCTGTGGGCTCCCAGAACAGCTCACTCATGCTGGATCCACTCCCCAGTCAGCATTCTTTTGCAAGAGAGATGTTGAGTGCCCACTTAAACCAAGGCTATCTTGCCACTGACTCCTTAGTCAATGATTTTGAAGTCCTTTTCCAGATTAAAAGTTTTCACTAGTTGAATACATTTGGATTTTTCAGGTCCAGACTCCAGTGTACAACTACCCACCACTGATCTATTTGTCCCACCATTCAACAAATATTATCTCAGCATGAAATCCATTATCAAGATCTTTTTTTTTTCTGGGTTGAACAACAGGAACTTACTGGCTCATTGTTTTGAACCTATAAGTCCAAAATCAAGGTGTCATGAAGACAAGGCTTTCTTTCAACAGACTGGTGTTCCAAGGATGAATGCCAGGGAAAATTGGTCCTTTGCTTTTCTAGCACATTGCAGTGCACATGGCAGCCTCTCCTGACTTCTCTGAACTCTGATGAGTTATAGTTTCTGGCTGTGTGCCCTGCGTTTTTATCTCAGTGATTTTCCCTGCAAATCCTTTAGGAATAGAATTAAGATCCATCATGATTTAGTTTTGTCACACCTTAATTAAAATAATTTCATCAAAAGGTCCTATTTACAGTGAGTTCAAACCCACAGGAATGTATAACTTTAAGTACATGTTCTTGTGGGATATATAGCTCCAAACCAACACAGAGGTAAATGTAAATTCAAAGAAGTAAGTACCCTGTAAACTTTCATTTTAATTAGAAATTTCAAAATGAACTTATGACTTTTCTCTTTCTAAAAATATTTCCTAGTTAAATCCACTGAAAATCCCTACATATAATGACAACCTATTAACAATGAGCAACTTTAGTGCCCAGATTTTGGTCTCTCAATACTATTTCCTGTTAAAACAAACCAGGAATTCTTGGGGAAATGGCTGGTTTCAGGTCAAAGGGTATGAAATTTACAAAATTAACATGAAACATCTTGTGTCAGTTAGCAAGTCTTCAAGGACAACTGTGTTTAGATCAAAAGGATATCTGAGCTAATTAATGAAGTAATGGGTAGAGGTAATGAGGATCAAGAGTTGCTAAAACTATTACAGGAAAGATTGATAGGGCATATTAAAATGGATGGGACAATATGACATCCCTTTGACTCACTGATCAATCTTGGTATCACTAAAAAAACAATGAGATACCATGATAGTGATGGGATACAGTGGACCAGAGCACTACCTGTGAAATAATATTTCATCAAACATTTTCATCAAGTGTTTAGCTCTCACTACAAGTATATAGGAAAGAAGCAGGGGCAGTGAGCAAAGGCTGATTAGCTAAAAATTAAGGAACTATATGAAAACTATGGACTTTAGTTAATAATAGTGTAAAAACAATAAGGCTCCTAATTCATTCCTTATTAACTTTTGAGCAAAGAAGCAAACAAAAGCCAATATTTTTAGCAATGCATCTATTTCACTTATACTGATTCAGAATGGGACTTCAAACCCAAAAGAGCCAAAATATTGTTTTTTTTTAAGGAAAAAATTATTTAAGAGACCAACCAATCAAAATGCATCTTGTGAACCTGTTTGGATTGTGATTTGAGACAGGGAATATTAAACACAGTCTGGTTGTTAGATAAGACTAAGAAATAATATTCTTACGTGTGAAAATGGTATGATTATTTTGAATAATTGTCCTTATCTATTGTAAATACATACTGAATCATCTATTTGTGAATTTATATGATATCTTGAATTTGATTTAACATACTCCAGCAGAAAGTAAACAACAACAACAACAACAAAAAGATGTATAATTGAACACAGAAGGGTAGAATATTGACAGCCATTGAAAGTGTGGAGTACATGCTACTATTCTATCTCCTGTTGTGCATGGTTGAAAATATTCATAATAAACATTTTGAGAACTACAAGAAAGGAGGGGTCAGCTGTGCCCCAATAAAAGACAAAGTATAAAAGAAAGGTTGGAAAAAGTTACTCCATACAAGTCCTTTAATAGACATTTCCTGTAGAAAGATGGTTGATATATAGTCTTGAAATAAGTAAATAAATTTTGGGATGAATATGAAAATTCAGTAAAGTAGATGTGACTCAAGGAAAGTGACCCAGATGAAGTGGGGGAAATCTTTGAGTTGATTTCTTTCTTATAACCTCAGAAAACATCTTTTTAAATGAGTTGCCAGGGCAATATTTCCAAAATAGCTGTACATCCCATAATTTCAGAGAATAAATATAAAATGCATACTAAGAAATTTATTTGCATATATTTGAATTAAGTTAAAAGGTGAAGTTTTAGGTTGTATATCTGTTGGTAGAATAAAAACTTAAAAAAAAAAAAAGCAACAACCATAGGACAACACAACTCCAGTATGGAACTCTAATGTAAAAAATGGACTGTAGATAATAATGTTATTATAATTCATCAAGTGTAACAAATGTACCACATTAATGCAGGTGTTAATAATAGAGTCAGTATATGGGTAATCTTTATTTTCTGCATGATTTTCTGTAAATGTATAACTTCTCAAATAAAAAAGAGGGAAAAGAAAACCTACATGGAAACCATATACCTGATAAAGGTTAAATATGCAGAATAAACACAGAATTCTTGCAACTCAACAACAAAATATAAACAACCCAATTTAAAAATAGGCAATGGATTTGAAAAAAATTATTTCTCCTAAGAAGACAGAGAAATGACCAATAAGCACATGGGATTTTCACAACATCAATAGTCATTAAGGATGAAGTACTGATACATGCTAGAACATTGATGATTCTTGGACACATTATGCTAATTGAAGTCTGCCAGGCCCAAAGAGTCAAATATTATATGATTCTATTCATATGACAAACACAGAATTGATAAAACCATTGAGACAAAATGCAGATTTGTGGTTGTTATGATCTGGGCAAAGGAGAAAATGGGGAGTAAATGCTTAATATGTCTTGGTTTCCCTTTATGGGTGATGATAATATTTTGAAATTAAATAGATGTGATGGTTGCATGACATTGTACATATATTAAATGCCACTGAATTGTTCACTTTAAAATGGTTACTTTTATATTATGTCAATTTCACCTCTATAAAATTTCTTGGAAAAAAAAAGGAATGAAGATTTGTTATATGTACCCAACTGAATAAACTTTGAATACATCATGCTGGGTGAAATAATGCAGACACCAAGGGAAATGTTGCCCTATTAGGAATCCTGCTTGCTCATAATAGGGAAGGACAAACCAGCATGTCAAGACCTCTTATTGCATATAACTATGAACCTTGTCATCCAATGAGTCATGCCAGGAGGTGATCATGGACCCCGGGGGGATGGGGAGGGAGGAACAGAATAGATCAAACAGGGGGTATTTAGGGGTCAGGGAAAATGTTTTTCACTACCTTACAGTGATGGACACAGGACATGGTAAATATCAAAAGTTATTAAATTGTACAGTCTAAAATGTAAACCATACTGTAAACCATTGACAATGTTTAGTAGCTATGTTTCACTACCTGTATAACAGTTATAAGAATGCTACCATCCACATACAAAAAGGTTTTAATATGGGGGTAGGAAAGGGGGAAGAGGTTGGGTATATGAGTCTCTTGTATTCTGTGTGTGACTTTGCTGTGACCTAAAACTTCTTTGAAAATTAAATGAAAAATAGGGAGACACTGAGGAGTGAAAGGGGAAAGGTGCCATGGTACAGACCCAACACCTGATACTGCAGAGATAAAGAGAAAAATGTCAAAATTATTTAAAAAAAAAATTTTCCCATTTTTTTACTATCTCAATCCTTTAATTTTATTTTATTTTTAGTGTTTCTTTTTTAAGTTTCCACGTACTTTATTTCTTACATTTAAACTTATCATTATTATTTCATTTTCCTACTAATTGTTTTTGGCTATTATATGGGCTTCATCTTTAAAGAAGCTTTGGATCACAGAAGGGTTACAATGGGGATGGGAGAGGATTGTTGGTGGGGGAGTCAGGGAAGGGGACTTCATGGGAGGAAGTTAACCTGAACATACATAAAAGATATATAAAATTGTTCAAATGATCATGGGGTGGGGCATGGTCACAGTGGGTGTAGAATCACTCAATAAATGAGAGAATACTGAATTCCCAGCCTGGAGAGCTCTGCCACATTGTCTAAGGGATCAGAAACAGTCCCCCAAGTGCAGGGGCAGTGTTTGGCTAAGGAGGATGATCCACTGATTGGTTCTTGTTATTGATGACTAACCTTAGTAGTCTGCTCTTGAAATTGAAACTTAGCCTATTGTTATGTGGTGCCTAAGGTTTGCTCAAATGTGACCTCTCTCTAAGCCAAACTCAGCATTTGAATGCATTACCTTCCTCCCATCCTGGGACATGACTCCCGGGAATGAGTCTCCCTGGCAATGAGGGATTACTACCAAGTACCAACTGGCAATACAACTGGAAAAAGACTTTGAATAAAAGGGGGAAAAGGTAAAGACAAATGAGTTTCTATGGCTAAGAGACTTCAAAATGAGTCAGGAGGTCATCCCAGAGGTAACACTTATGCACACCCAATAGGCTCTCATAGAACACCAAAGTGGATATCACCCCAAATAGAGGGGCTCCCAAGGGCTCTGGAGATACCGAGGTCCTATATTAGGGGGGATAGCTCCAGAGATTAATACCTTATCAGTGGGCTATACTTTGGAATCTTTGCTCCTGAAAATGGCAGAGTAGGACTCAAATAATTCCTCCCTGCATATGGTCCATCAGTCCCTTCTTTTCAAACCTATATGTGGTGCTGGAGTTTATAGGTGTACTTCCAGAGACTGGAGTTTTTGGCCTGCCCATGTGCCAGCTTTGCCTGGAATCTCAGTGAAGCTGCAACTTCTACTCTACAGCTCAATGGGCTCACCCAAGTCACCTGGTAGGGAGATTATGATGGACAATGGCCATCCCAGGGAATGGAGAGTGTCTGCAGCTGCAGGCAGAGTAATGCAATCCATTTTTTCCATGGGATATAAGCCCCCTCTCATTTGGAGGTGGAGTGGACATCACCATCCCAGACTCCTCAGGACTGGGGGAAGAGCTATGGACTAGAGTGGACTTACTGGTATTCTGTTGTAGACATATTGTGATTCAAGCAATGGAAGAAATAACAACATTGATGTGGAGCCAGTGACCATTGGACACTTTGGGGGCAGGGAGAAGGAAAAGCAGTTGTAATACAGGGGCTCTTTTGGGACTTGGGAATTATCCTGAGTGACATTACAATGACTGATAGAGGCCATTTACACCAGCATATTACATGCACAACTGTGTGGGAGAGAGTGTGGTCTACAATGGGAACTATGGTCCATGATTAGTGGCAAAGTCTCAGGATGTGTATATCCATTGCAGGTGATGTGCCACAGTAATGAAAGATGTTTATGTGGGAGGTTATGGGAGGTGTGGGAGGTGGGGAACATGGGAATGTCCATAATTTTTGTGTAACATTTATGTAATCTAAGCATATTTTAAAATATTTTTTTTTAAAGGGAGAAATGCTCTATGATCCATTCATGTTAATTACTTAGAGGAAGCAAAATAATAGAGAAAAATCGTAGATTACTGTTTACCAAGGGATTGAAGGAAGGGAAATGGAAAATTATTGCTTAAAAGTTTCAGATTTTCTGTTTCAGGTGATGTAAACTTTAGGTAATACATGTTAATTATATCACAATATTATGAATTCATTTTACCAGTAAATTGTATACTTGGAAGTGATAAAATGCAAATTTTTGGGTTATATTTATGTTTCCAGAATAAATAAACACACACACACATATATATAAGTTTTCTTTTTAGTTTACAAAATTAAATATACTCAATCTATTAACTAAATTAATTGAGCGTCCTTCAAGTATATGGGGGAATTAAATGAGACATTCACTCTTAGGTATGTGGTACATAAAAATTTCTAAATATATTTCTTATAATCAACAATTATTTTATAGATGAGGGAATAAATTTCAGGTGCTAATTTGTTTTACAAGCATAATATTGTTAATTGCTTTGGAATAGCACAATGAACTAAAGAGGTATAGCATCCATGGCTTTATGTTAAGTGAATACAGTTCTCCAATTCATTGAAAAGGAGAATAGTAATTTTCTGATGGCAACTACTTTGCCTGTGTCCTCAGCCCATGTTACGGCTCTGGAGAACAAAGCAAGCTAGTCAAGATGAGACCCCGGGCATTAACTTTTGGAGCAAATTTTAAGTCAATGAATGAAGTAAATTGTTACCAAATTAGAAGTACGGAAGATAGGAGAGTTCTTGGAAAAGGAATAATAAAACCTGGATTCCCCTGACTCATAACCTGGTGTTTAGAGAACAGAGAATAAGTAAGAAAAACTTTCCTTCTGTCTAGTACCAGTGTCCCACAGAAAAATGACTGTTCACGGGTTGGAGCAACAAGAGGGAAAGGTGCCTAATGAGAAGATATAGGGTAGCTGTAAGTATCTCCTCTGCTACCATCCTTTATCCTGTGTAGCCCTGGGCTGAACAGCACATAGTTGTTTGGTTTGGGGGTCTTAAGTCTGATTTGGGGACTGATGCCTGACTCTTTCCCACTCTCTTGCTTGGAGATAGAGCTGCATTCTCCATGACCAACTACCCAAGGAGGAATTCATAATTCCTCAGAAAGACCTTCTTACATATTGCATCTGGTGATGCAGAGAATCCAGTAGATCCTGCAAGGAAACGTCATGGTGGATGGAAGCCAAGAACTTTAACTTGAACTCATCTAGGAGCCAATCCAGCCTAGCCCAGAGCTGAGAGATCCTTGTACTTGTTTCCCACTTGCTCAGTTAATGAAAATTTTTATTATAATTTTAAAAGTAAGTGTCCATTTGTGTCAGTAATGTACGGCTCATTGTGGATGACTAAGAGATGGGAATGAAAGCCTATTTAGAGAAGGAAATTGCAATGATTAAGCAGTTCCAAGAAAAGCAGTATATCTGCACAAGGAACTCTACCATTAAATGGGAATAAGGAGATGGATTATTGGCAGTGGCAGAATGTGCAGTGAAGTAAGGCATAGCTTTAACATTTCACATGAGGTGTAATTAAGTGTCTGAAATGATGGGAAATATCCAATGGAGTTAGATATTTCTTTGCAACAGCATTTCTTAAGACATATACTCTTACACTGGTTATTGACCCAAAAAGGTTATTTTGATTTAATGGGTAGAATGGGATATAATATAACATTTACTTGGCGATTATTCTTTTATAGGTTCACTTAACTATTATTTTGTTGGTCATTTAATCTCCCCATTGTGAATTGTATATTCAATTGTTTATTTTTATATACTAGGTCTTGATTTTCTTATGTTCTTTTTAAAAAAAATAACCTTTCACACAAGAGAACTGCAGATTTTTCTTCAGCTTTGCTCTTTTGCCATTTAGTTCTTATATATCTGTGTAGACATGTTTGGGGAAATATGTGAAAGTCTTTCAGTGTTACATATACTGTTTCTTTCATTGTTTTCCAACTTAGAAATTTCTGCTTCCATTGATTTAATGGATCACTAATTTATCCTTATTGCCACCTGTCTTTAACATGTGTTTTCCTTATTGTGCCTTTATCCTTTTGTGGTAAGATCTATGTTTGAAATTGCATCACCATCTGCCAACATTTGGAAAGTATATGTCTTTCCATTGGACCACTGGTGGCCTTTATTCTTTTCATAATCTAGAATCATTTCCAGTATGTGATAGCTGGAAGGTATCCTGAGGAAATGAAATAGGGCTGTTAATAGAATCTGAGAGATGCATAAATAAGAAGGCATTTGAGAGTCAGTAGAAAAATGTTCCTTATGTCATTAGCAGTGATAATCAATTCTTTACCAAGGAGATGAAGTAATGCCGAGTTTCCACATGTATGGATTACATCTGTTAAATGTCTTAGAAAAATGAATGCCATAATGTCTACTATATATGTGGAAATCTTAAGTTTCAAATTTTATCACCTAATATATCGCACATCTGAGATTCAAAATCAGGTTTATCTAATTCAAAATATTTTGCATTTAATATCATTTAAAAGACTTCATATGCTTCACCCAAAAAAATCCCAACATTTTTACTTGTTAAATATTTACCATTGCGAGATGTTTGTTTATTCCCATTGGAATATTTTATTCTTGGAGTCTTCAATCTATAAAGTGTCTTGTCATTGTAAAAAGATATAACTACCTTTTTCTTTTGGATGAATTGCTTTTTTTTTTCTTTCACTAGTTGTTCTGGGCTTCAAGGGGATTTAACTAGACTCAGAATGTCATCATAACCAAGGAAGTTTTCTTCATCATAGTCTCTCAGGGAATATCTGCATTTATATCTTTCCTTTTTCTTCATGTCCTTTCAATTCCTTCCTTTCTTATTATTGAGGATACTTTTTATGTTTCTTTAAACTAAGGGCAGAACATGAGCATAACAAAAGGGAACAACATATTTACATGTTCACGGAAGGCTTATCAGCTGAAATTTCAGAGCAACAGTTCTAAATATTTGGGAAATAGAAAATATGATGTTGTCAGCTTAGATTGTATTTACTCCTGGGATAATCAGTGTGGCTGAGTGTGAGTAGAGCATGGTGTTAATTTAATCCTAAGTTGCCAAAGTGTGCATTCAGTGTGTGTGTGCATGTGTGTGATGTGTGTGTTTCATGAGGTGTGAGCATTCCTCAGAGTAGGAGTATCTAAGCTCATATATTCCAGTAGGTGTCTCCTATAAAACAGAGTTTGGATACAATCCTACAAATAACAATTGGAATAGTTGCTTTCTGTTTGCTGAAATACCTTTGGAAGCAAATTAATGAAGTGTGAGATGTTCAACATATGGATAAAGGACTCCCTGTGTTTGAAGTTTCAGCAGCAGCAAGCCTGCCTGTTCGTAAACCTTCTATGAAACCATCTCTCTTCATTGTCCTCTTACTCATTTCCCTGTCACATGCATTAAGAGAAAACATAAATCATGATCTTGGCAGGAAAATTATTGATGAGAGTGCCTAAATGGAAACTAAAAATATTCTCAACAACAGTAAAGTCGGATACATAAACTTTAACATATTAACACAAAAGATTACTATGAACAAATGAACATGGTTTTTCTACAGCCATTTCCAAAAATATGGATAATGTAAGAGAAAAAGCCTACAAAAATAATATGTAAATTATAATAGAATTATATAAATTACAAAAATAATCAAAATTAACCTATAAGTTAGAGTTAGGAGAGTGGTTTTCCAAAAATGGGAAAGTTGGCCCTAAAAGAGCAGACAACTGGGAAATTCTAAGTTTCTGGTTTCACAGGGTATTCATTTTGTAAAAATTCAGCGAGCTGAATATTTATAATATAATATTCTGTGTGAGTAATATTTTTTATTAAAAGTTCTTTTTAATGTGAAGTGACAGTAATGAGATAACACATCAGATGACTTAGTAAATTTATAGATTTTTCACTCACATGCCATGAAATGTATAGGACAAAATGTGTAGAAATGGCAAATATTTTGATTAAAGAAATGGAAAAATTCACATATTTTGTAAAACAAAATAGGACAAAATGTGCAACCCAGTCTTGCACCCCAAAATATATATCCCATTGAGTAGGATTACTAAGATTTCTTACTTCAATGGGTAGATGTTAACCATCAAGCGCAATTCTTTTAGTGGTGACCAAAGTTTCTGAGGGGTGGGAGAGGGAAGTATATGAAAAACCTAAGGCATTTTGGGAACATTGGAATTGCTCTGTTTGATATTGCAATGACAGATATGGGCCATTATACATTTTGTCACAACCTGAAAAATTGTACAGTCAAAGTGTAAACCATGAATTAAGCTATAGATCCTGGTTAGTAGCACTGCACCAATTTTGTTTAACAATTGTAAAAAATGTACCAGACTAATGAAAGATGTTATTAATAGGGGTAAATGTGAGAAGGAGAGGGAGTATAGCATATTTTCTTATTTTTAATGAAATGTTAAATAAGCTTTAAATGTTTTTGGCAAATTTTCTATTTTGAAATTATTTCCAACACTTAGAATATTGCAAAGAACTTCTCTAACTTTTACTCAAATTCCCCAATTGTTATTATTTTGCCATGTTTCCTTTATCACTTTTTTCTTTTTGGTGGGGAGCACTGAGCTCTGGTATGGATACCAAAACCTCACCCCACCCTAGAGGTGAATAGTAGACTCTGAATTCCCTATATTCTCTATGTAACTTTTCTGAAATCCAAAACTTCTTTAAAAATAAAGTTTAAAAAACAATTATTCTATATGGTAGTAAAATGTATGATTTAAAGTTTTTCTTAATCAGGTTTAGGATCATATCTGAATTTAAGGCAGGTTTTTGTTTCATGAAATGATCAGAGGATCGCAATTTTTGGTTCTCAGAATTTGAGTCCTGTAATCATGGGCACCTCCTTTGCCCCAGAAGAAATGACACTTTGATGATTTTCCTCCTAAAGAATCTTTCAGAGGACACATCATTTCTTTATTCCTCAGACTGTATATAAAGGGGTTAAACATGGGCTTGACCATTGTGAACATCATCGCAGCTGTTGCACTTGAGTGTGCATTTGGTGATGCAGTGGAACTAAGATACACACTTTGGAGTGTACCATAGAATAAGGAGACTACTGAGAGGTGAGATGAACAGTGGAAAATGCTTTATACTTCCCCTGAACTTATGAGATTGCATTACAGAGGAAAAAATCTTGGAATATGAATAAATGATACCAGTGATGGGTCCAAAAACCATCATCCTGGCTGTAAAATACATCACTATTTCTTGAGGAATGTGTCAGAAGAGGAAAGTTGGATCATCTGATCAAGGTCACATGAAAAGTAAGGGATTTCCAAGTGTTTAGGAAAGGACAGACACAACACCATTATGCTTTGTAACAAGGAATACAAGGCACTCATGGCCCAGGACCCCAGAACCAGCAGCCTACAAAGCTGGGGGTTCATGATTGCCATCTATTTTAAGGGGTGACAGATGGCCATGAAGCAGTCATAGGCCATCACAGCCAGAAGGAAGGCATCTAACACTGCAAAGAGTGTAAGAAAGTACATCTGGTTGAGACAATCTACATAGGTTATGACTCTGATCTGTGTCTGTATGTTCACGAGCATCTTTGGCACTGTGGTGGTCTTGAAACAGATGTCTATAAAGGACAGGTTGGACTGGAAGAAGTACATGGGCATGTGGAGGTGGGAGTCAATGATGGTGACCAGGATGATGAGCAGGTTTCCAGAGACAATTGTCAGGTACATAGACAGAAAGAGGCCAAAGAGGATGTACTTCAATTCTGGTTCCTCTGAAAATCCCCATAGGATAAATTCTGAAATTTCTGTATTTTTTCCTGTGCTTGATGTGATTAACTGGAAAGAAAGAAAGAACATGACTAATTTCAAGGAAACAGTCATTACTACCCTATCTATAATTTGTAATTTGGAGTCTGGAAATTAAATTCTGGACTTGTTTATCAAATCTAAACAAAAAGTGTTGTCTTTGATTAGCAACTTCTCCCTTACTTTCAAAATATTCCCCACATTCTCATACATTGCAAGGTTTCTATGGAAATTTATTGATTCATTTCTGTAATAAATATTCAGTCCAACTATTCTGTAGACACTGAATAGGCAATGGGAATAATGCACTGAAAACAAGTTACCTGAAATCTGATGATGGAGAAGATAATAAGCAAATAAAACCAGAGCCAAATAACACATCACATGGAGAGAATGACTAACATGATTTTAAAGCAGGTAAAATTGAGTGCTTCAGAAGGATTGCTCAATATAAAGGCAAGAGTGGCCAATGTAGAAACATTTGAAGAGTCCTCAAAGCAGAAGGCAGGTGTGAAAGGGATATCAGACATTTATGACCAGCAGAGGATTGTCCAGGGCAAAGGCCCTAAGGAAAGGGCTTTATTGGATGTTCAAGGTCGCTAAGGAAGGCAGAGTGGCAAGGGAGAAGTAAAAGGGAGAAGGATGAGGGATGATGTCAGAGAACTTTAAAAACAAGGGGCTCCTTCATGATGAAAATTCAAGACACAGGGAATCCCTTATTTCCATGTTATACTTCTTGCAAATTATTAAGTTCATTGCAAATGTGTATTCTTCAGGGTTTTCCAGAATAATGAAACTATCAGCAGTTAGATAGATAAATAGATGATAGATAATAGATGGATAGACAGAAAGATAGATAGATACATAATACATACATGAATATTCATATATATGTAAATATTAAGATATTTATAATAGGATTAGGCTCACGAGAGCCTGGTGATTGGTGCCTACAAATTCTGTAGGGCATTCAAGTCAAAAACTCAATGCAGGTAATGTGGAAATCACCCACAGAAAGTGCACACTGAAGATCCAATGAATGTGATAATGAAACCCCCAGGAGTAGATGGATGCTAGAAGCAGAGATCCATATTTTTCTTTTGTAACTAGGGAAACCCTCTGCCTTCCCTTTAAGGTTCCCCTGATCAGATGAGAAGACTCCTGTCCTTGCTGAAGGCAATCTCCATTTATTGCAGGTGAAATCAGTCATAGATGGAATCAACTGACTAATGATTTAAATCTATTTAAGAAACACACACACAGTAACAATCAAGGCAAATCTTGCTTGAACAAACTGGACAACATAAGCCAGAGAAATTGATACATGAAATTTACCATCATAATCCTCATTTAATAAACTTATAACTCACACACATCTCCTTAAATGGTATTTAATTTCCAAATATAATCAATATCATAGACATACTTTCACCTAACATAGTTCAACTGTCTTGCATACTACTGGAAATGCACTAACACTGTTCTCAGAACAGGATGCAAGAACATAGGTAATATTATTATCTTTTATTAACTGAAATTTACATACTATAACATAAAATTAATACAATTTATTTAATATGATGTAGGAATAAGGGATAGAAAAACCAAAGATATTTTCTTTATTTGTATATATAAACATACCCATTATAAAACAAAGAAGAAATAACTCCTCATTTCTGCAACTGGTTATGTGGTACTACATTATATGTAATACCTCCTTCTTATACCTATTCTATATTCACTGTATTCTCAGCAAGCACTTGACCTGGTTATGGCTATTTTCTAGTTCACTAATCCAGTTCTTCCATCCTGATAGCTGGGCTATTAGTAGTTTGCCAGCATTGGGTTGTTGCAGTTTTCCATTGACTTTAACCACATGGCATGTAGAATTAAGAAATACCATGTAATCAGGATCAATCAGTGCAGCCAGAACAGTAACTCCCTTCTTTGCCTGTTGATTCAGAGGCAAGAGGTATGCAAAGTGGTTCATTGGCAATCTTATCCTCCAGTTCAGTGGAAACATTATTGGGTATCCTGGTGGGAACAGTCTTCCTTTTGGAAATGAGATGTCTAGACCACCAGAACATAATGTTGAAGATACAGGAAGTGAAAGACTTCCAATGAATAAATAGGTGTAATAAAATATATGATGCCACTCCCATTTCCATACCTTATTTCCTGGACCTCTGAACCTGTCTATGGGAGAAACAGCATCTTAGAATCAATTCTAATTTAGACCTTCTTGGAGAACTTTGCCCAGAACTGCCACCCAGCTACTAGAATAATTGACTCTTCCAAAGGCTGTTCAACCATTCTATCAATCCAGCTGCTTCAATGTGATGGATAACTTGGTAAGACCAGTGAATTTCCTGATCATGTGCCACTTCCCACATTTCTTTTGTGATAAATTGAGTTCCTTCATCAGAAGCATCAGAAGCATCAGAGCATGTGACACTTCCCATGTTTCTTTTGTGGTGAATTGGGTTCCTTCATTGGAAGCAATGTTGTGTGGAATATGAGGATGGTGGATAAGGCATTCTGGAAGCCCACAGATGGTAGTGTCACAGAAACATTGCATGCAAGGAAGCAAATCCATACCCAGGAGTGTAAGAAAAAAACACTGCCCCATCAATTATGAAAGGGATCTAATGTATACAACCTGCCACCAGGTAACAGGCTGATCACCAAAATTATGGTACCATATCAGGGACAGAGTGTTGGTCTCTGCTGCTGGCATATTGGGCATTAAACTATGACTCTAGTCAGGTCAGCCTTGGTGAGTTGAAGTTCATTTTGCAGAGACCATGCATAACCTCCTTCCCTACCACCATGACCACTTTGTTCATGAGCCCACTGGGAAATGACAGAACAAGTCCTCCTGTCCACTGGTTATTAAAAGTCTCCTCTGCTGAAATGATCCTCTATTGAGCATTCACACAGGATGCAAATACCTTCTTGTTTTTTGTCCATTCAGAAAGGGCTAGCCACATACTTCTTCCCAAAAATCTTTTTCAACAATTTTCCAACTATGTTCATTCCAAATTCTTGATCATCCAGTCAAATCACTGGCCACATCTCAGGAATAAGTATACAAATGGTACATGGCTGTCCATTTCTCCTTCCAAGCAAAATTAATAACCAGGTGCACTGTATGAAGTTCTGTCCACTGGGAAGATTTCCCTTTACCATTGCATTTCAGTGATTGCCTAGAATAGCTCTGTAGTGCTTCAGCTCTCTACTAATATCATGAAGAACTATCTCAAAACAAGGCCCAAATTTTCCTTTTTCAGACAATTCATCATAGGTAACTCCCCATGAGGCTATAGCTGCTGCCTAGGAAACAGAAGGCAATGAAGTAGAAGTGGGGGCCATGGGCATTTGGGGAAAGTCCTTCTGCAAATTACTTGTGAAATCAGGGCCAATATGAGCCAGATCTCATAAACAACAGCTTCATTTTGTGATGGAGTGCTGCTGTGCACACTCACATTTATGGGAACAGAAAATACCCAGGTCAATAGGGTCTCCTTGTAACTTGGTGGTCCATGGTTAAGAAAGTGTTCAGCCTCTAATAAGACCCAGTAGCAGGATAGAAGGATATTCTCAAAATGAAAGCAGTTATCTACAGAGGATAACAGGGATTTCTTCCAAATTCCTTGTGGTCTGTGTTTTGATTCTACCATAGGGTTAGGTCAAAGATGCCAAATGCCCTCTCTATTAACCACAGAAATTTCCAGTACCATTGAATCATTTGATCCAAGGGGCAGAGAAGCTTGCTCAACATTCTGAAGCAATACAGATACTCCTCTTTTCCAAGTCATCACTCAAAACTAGAAACTTTTCAGGTCACTCTATAAACGGGCTGGAATACCTCACACAAATGAGGAATATGTTGCCTCCAAGGAGGACATATAGGTGTTTTGTCATGTTTTTGGCTGTAGGAGAAGACAGATACAACACCTTATATTTCACCTTGGGAGGGATATCTCACCATGCGCTGCAGTACAGGACATCTACAAATTTCACAGTGGTGGAAGGTCCATGAATTTTACTGATTTTTCTTCTAACCTCTAACATGCAAAGTGCTTTACCAGTAATTCCAGAGTAGTTATCCCTTCTTGCTAACCAGGTCTAATCAACATAATGTCAATAGAATGGACCAGTACAATGTTTTGTGGAAGGGAGAGACAGTCAAAATCCCTTGGACTAGATTTTGACTTAGGCTTGCGGAGTTGATATGCCCCTGATGTAAGACACTGAAGGTGTATTTCTTTCTAGCCTTGCCAGATTAAAGCAAACTGTCTATGGTGATCTTTATGAACAAGGATCAATAAAAAAGCATTTGCCAGATCAATAGCTGCAAACAATGTGTGTTAGTTTCCAGCTGCTAAAACAAATACCACACGATGGGTTTGCTTAAACAATTGGGAATTAATTTTCACACTTTTGCATCTACAAGAAGTCCAAATCAAGGTGTCAGCAAGGCAACACTTTTTCGGTGAAGATGGTGGAGTTCTGGGGCTGGCTGCCAGTGGTCATTGGGTCCTCAGCTTTTCTCTCAAATGATGATCTCATGTATTTTCTCTTCTGGATTCCTTTCCCTTCCAGCTTTTTCTCTGTGGGCTTCTCTATAAGGCCTCCAATAATAGGATTAAGATTCATCTGGATTCAGATGGCTGCATATTATCTAAAACTTTATATCATCCAATGGTCTTATTTACAATGAGTTCACACTTTCAGCAATAGATTAAGTTTAAGAACATGGTTTTCTGGGATACAAAATTCAACCTGCCACACTTGGTACCAGGGATTCATTAATTTGTTCAAGAAGTGATACCACATGTAGAATAAGAGCTGCAATTGGAGTCAGCACCTGTTTAAGTTTATGATAATCCACTGTCATTCTCAATGTTCCATCTATTTTCTGCACAGACCAATTAGGAGACTTGAAGGAGATGTGGTGGGAATCCTTACCCCTTCATCCTTCAAATCTTTGATGGTGGCATTAATCTCCACAATCCCTCCAGGTAACCACCGTTGCTTTTGTTTCACTCTTTTGCTGGTAAGTGGCAATTCTAGTGGCTCCCACTTGGCCTTTACTGATATAATAGCCTTCCAATGTGGGGTTTCTGTCAGTTGCTTAGTATGTCTATTTCAATTATACATTGTGGAACTGGGGAAATAACCATAGAATGGAATTAGTAAACCCCTGGAATCACTGTAGAGATAAACATGAGCTAAAACCAATTGGTCCCCTGACATCCATTAGCCCCTAAATTATTGGGGTACACAGTGATGTTTTTGGTCTCATGGAATTCAGAGCAATTCAGATCCAGGATCCAATAAACCCTAAATGTAAAAAGATTTCTGTATCCCCAACAGAGCAATCACCTAGATAAAAGGGTTTTGGTCTATTTGGAGATCGCTAGAATAAAATTTTTCGCAGTATAGCAGTTCCCTTCTCCATGTGTCATTCTCTTCCCTTGTTTCAAAGAGTTCTGGGCTTATATGCTGTCCTACATTTGAAAAGTGATTGAAGGTGATGATTTTGAGTGTGAATGTGTGTGATACAAGGCTTTTGCTCACTTCACATAGAAAGTTCTCCTTATAGATATCAAGTCAGAATCTAGCAGACTGACCATCCATTTCACTTTTAGCCAATGCCACATATCTGTGAGTCCGGCCATTCTGAATACGTCTTTTACTTTTCTGTCCATTAAGATAGCCATGCCCACCTTGTATTTTTCAATTAAGTGCTACCACTTGGCTGCTGCCACTCAGAATCCAATCTTCCCTATTGTTTTTCCAAGTTCTGTGATAGCAGTTCCCACACTAATTTCTGATATACAAAAGAGAGTGATCACAGGTTATTTCAGGGTTAGAAATGATGGAGCTTTTCTCACAATTTATTCCTCACAATTGTGGTGAAAAGTGTGCCCTCTGGCTATTCATTGGGTAAGTGATCAGATCTTACATGATTAATCTACTCCAGCAGTCCAATCTCTCTAAGCCTTTGGTTTCCATCATCTGCATTATACCTGAGCAGTTCTAGCATTTCAACATCACCTAATGTGGGCCACTGTTTTGACCATGCTTTATCTAACCTTCCAAAAAAAACTGATACAGCCCTTCTAACCCTTCAAAGAACATGATTGAGTCCACAATCTCTGCTTAATGGGCCTATATCAATAAATTCAGAATGATCTAACTTTTTTCCTCCCACCATTATCCCACATCTTTCATAACCATTCCCTTGCATATTGCCCTGAATTCTGTCTGTACACTGGAAAATTCATGCAGTCCTTTTAGAGTGTGACTCATCCACCCATGAGTCACTCTTGGTACCTAAAATTTTAGAGCCTGTTGGGAATTCATGTTAGTTCTATTTCTGGAAAAAAAAGAGTTATGGTAGCAATGGGTCATGAGAGGAATTAGTAGTCTCTTGAAAGCCCATTAGTTCAGTGTATTCCATTACAGTTACATCCAGTGAAACAGGCTTAATTTCCTCAGCTGGAAGTGGGACAGGTAATTACTCAGGGCAACTGGAGTTCAGGTGGGTGATTTCTCAAGGCATACCAGTACAGTTTTACCTGGCATGAAAATAGCAGAACCTCCCATTTCAATGTCTGCACCTTCTTCTCTACCATCCATATGACTCCATTCCAATTTCAGGATCGCATTCCTTCTTGATGAATACCCTTACTTTAATAGCAGACATTCTGAATATTGGTAACTGAATTTGCAATGTAATTCACCACTCACCCAATGAGACTATGCAGCTAGTTTTCAGATGTCTAAAACCTGCTGCTACAAAAACTAAGATTTTCCTTCAGAGCATACAAAGCAAATTTCCTGTCCTTCAGATGGTGCTTGAGATGCAAATTTGAAGTCCTGAGTTGAATATTTATCAATTTTATCAAGTAACAACCAGGCTTTATAATTTTTAACTTCATAAAACTCAGTTAAAATATCAAAAAGTACCTAGCCTCTCATGAGAATTTGCGTAGCAGTATCCAATAGTGATATTTTGAGAATCTCTATTGTGATCTCATGCCATGGACAATTAGTGTCTTCTTCATCACTGTAAATAGAATAAATACTCCTGCTAAATCTAATCAGGTGAGACAATCATTTGAAAACCTCAGAACACACTCAGAAATTTCATCCTTAAAATAATGTTCCTTAAAAATCACTCATGGTATCAAATCTGTATTAGGATTCCCCAGAAAAATAGACATGTATTTACTTTTCAATTTGGCTTCTGCAACTATTGGGATTGGCAAATCTGAATTCCATAGGACAAGTAACAAGTTAGAAATTTGATTAAGGTGAATTGAGATGCCCCACGAGAGGCTGACTATCTGAATTAAAGATAGAAATTCTTCTTCTGGCTTCTGAAATTCTCAGTTTTCCATTGAAGGCCACAACTGATTGGATGAGGAGACTCTTCTCCTTACTGAGCAATCTACTTTACTCATTGTAGATGCAAT
>JAQZBX010050156.1:0-19732 GCA_029593785.1 Cabassous unicinctus | reverse complement strand
ATGTTTGGCCTATGGAGACTCAGCATAACCAGTACACCTCGAAGTGGGTAATTATTTCTATCTGTTCATTTTTAAAATCTCTTGGTGTGTCATGCATGTGTGGTCAAGCATCTCTTTATGGATATACTTAAAGAATATATGGAGTTACTTTCAACCAGATTATAGTACTCTTAACCTCTGAGACCTTAGCTGAAGCCAAGACACCACGGAGTTTGCAATGAATTATTGCTGACTGATTCACCTTTCAAATCTCTTGGAATGTCCTTCATATGTTTTCAAGCACCTCTTTAAAATATTGGTAAATGTATAAAAATGTAATATTGTTCTTGGCCTTTGAGGCCTCAATTGAAGCTAAAATCAAGATAAAATGAGTCCCTTTTAAAATCATTTCATGTATTGTGTTTGCGGTTATAGATACAATTATCCACTAAATTTACATATTTTTAAATATTTTAAAGGATCAAATAGTACTAAAGCAGTGCCAGACCTCTACCCCTCCCTTTCATTTGGCTCCCCAGATAACATCACTGAATTTCATTTTTCAGTGTCTTCTGGAACTTTTGTCCCTATTTAAAAATTACTCACAACTTGTCCATATTTTAAATTACTTACTTTATAATTTTAAAATAATTATTTATTGATTTCATATTATACAGTATTTGTATTTGGCTTTCACTTCCCATCCAAAAGTGTACATATACACACAAAATTTATTATCCCTATGTTATCAATAGGTTTATATTATAATTGATGAATAAATCAATATTGCATATATACCATTTTTCTTTTTTTTATTAGAGAAGTTTTGAGTTTACAAAACACTCATGCATACTATACAGGATTCCCTTACATAATAACCCCATCACCAACACCTTACAGTGTTGTGACACATTTGTTAAAAATGATGAAAGAACATCATCATAATACTACTGCTATCTATAGTCTCTAGCTTAATATTTGGTGTATTTTCCCAGAAACTATCCTATTATTAATACAATATAAAAGCATTGTGTATTTGTTATAATTGCTGAGGAAGCATTCTCATATTTATACTGTTAATCCTAGTGCATCATTCAACATTGGGTTCACTGTATTATAGTGTATCCTGCCTTGTACAATCCATCCAAAATATACACACAGTGGCTCTCAATTTCATCACAGAGTTGTACTGTCATCACCTCAGTCCATTTTAAAATATTTTAATTTCTCCAAAAGGAAAAGTCAGCCAAAGAGGTGCTGATGCAAATTACCAGAAATCAGTTGGCTTTTATAAAGACTATTTATTTAGGGTCAAAGCTTACAGTTACAAGGCCTTAAAGAGTCCAACTCAAGGTTACTTACTCACCAAAGTCTGTTGTCACATGTTGAAGCAAGATGGTGGGTGACCTCTGCCTGGTCTCTCCTTCCCTCTTCCTCTTAAGGATCTGTGGGCCCAGTTTCTTCTGGTCTCAGCTGTAGGCTAGCAAAGGGCTCATCTCTTTTCCCAGGGCTTTAGCAGATTGAGCCTTCTCCTTTCTCTCACATGGTAGGACCGAAATGACCAAGTTCTCTCCTCTTCCGTGTCTTCTCCTGTGTGTCTTCTTGAGTCAGTGTCTGTTTATATAACCCATCAAGGGGGTGGGGACTTAAACTGAGTTACACCCTACTGACATGGCTGAATCAAGGTTCTAATCTTAACATAATTTAATCAAAGATATTTCAGCTGAATGCAATACAGTCAAAGGTTATCACATCCAGAGGAACAGACCAGTTTACAAACATAATCTCTCTTTTTCGATTTTGTAAATAATCTCAAACTGCCACACCCCCTTATACTCCCCTATTGTTAGCCTTTAGCATTGATATAGTATTTCCATTGCCTTTGATTCTAAAAATATTACAATATTACTGTTAACTACTTAATGCCTTGTAATAGAGGAACATTCTTTTAGTTGTACTATTAATCACAATCATCATCTACCACTGAAATCACATTCTAATGTAGTCTCTAGATTATCCTTTAGATGTCTTTCAATTGGCATTAAGCCCCCCAGACTAAGATTTTCAGCCACAATCACATTTATATATCTTGATATAATGTATTACCATCAACTCTATCCATGTCCTCACATATTTACAATCAACCTTACTAAACATTCTAAATACATTCAGCATCAGCTTCCCCTTTTCAATCCACATTCTGTCTCCTAGTAACCTATATGCTATAGTTTAAATCTATGAGTTTACTCATTGTATTTAGTTCATATCATTGAGACCATACAATATTTGTCCTTTTATGTCTGGCTTATTTCACTCAACATAATGTTCTCAAGGTTCATCCATTTTGTCATAAACATGCCAAGTTCATTTCTTCTTACAGCTGAATAGTATTCCATCTTATGTATATATCACTTTTTGTTTATCCATTCATCGGTTGATGGGCACTTGGGTAATTCCCATCTTTTAGCAATTGTCAATAATGTCACTACAAATATAAGTGTGCAAGTGTCTGTTCATATCTTTGCTCTCAGTTCTTCTGAACATATTCCTAGTAGGATTACTGGCTCATATGGCAGTTCTATATTGAGCTTACTGGGGAACTGCCAAACTATCTTCCTCAGAGGCTGCACCATTTTAAATTACCACCAGCAGTGAAGGAGTGTTCATATATCTCCACATCCTCTCCAGCACCTGTAGTTTTCTGTGTGTTTGTGTGTGTGTGTGTGTGTGACACACACACACACAGTGGACATTCTGTAAAGTGTGAAATTGTATCTATTTTCATTTTGATATGTCTTTCCCTAATAGCTAGTGTGACAGTTTGAAGTTTTTTTTAATGAATCTCAAAAAGAAAAAGGTTACGTTTTTGAACTAATACATTACTGTGGGTATGAGAGCCTTTTGATTTGACTATGTCATTGAGGTGTGACTCAGGTTGAGTCTCTGGCCTCTTACTGGGTCTCATATAAATGGAGACAGAGAGAAAAAAAGACACAGGAGAAGGGAGCTCTGCCATTTTCCATCCTGCCATGTGAAAGAGGACTGCCATGTGATAAGTTTATTATCAGCTAAAGCTGAAGCATGAAACCCCCAAGTGGATGGCCCACAGAGCAACTCAGGGCTGAAGAAATGAGCCATATGCCTAATAGACCACAACTGAACTCAAGAAGAAAGTGGAGCAACTGAGACTGATAGAAAGGGCCCAGAAAGAGACAAACCCTATGCCTGGTTGCCAGCAGCTGAGCTGTGGGAGACAGTAGATTCTAGAAAGGAAGGCAGGGACTTCAGCAGAGATCAGCAGCCATATTTCTTCACCAATAGCTGACTTTGGTGAGAAAACATTTCTGATGATGCTTTGATTTGGGCATTACATGGTCTCAGAACTGTGAGCTTTTACCATAAAGAAAATTCCCATTATAAAAGCCAACCCGTTTCTGGTAATTTACATATTGACCATCTTCTCATGTGTTTTTTGGCCATTTGTATTTCCTCCTTGGAAATATTTCTGTTCAAGTCTTTTGCCCATTTTTTATTTGGGTTGCTTGTCTTTTTATCTTTGAGTTGTATGATGTCTTTATATGACATGGAAATCAAACCTTTATCAGATATGTGGTTCTGATAATTCCTCCCATTGAATAAGCTATTCTTTCACCTTCTTAATAAAGTCAATTGAAGCACAAAAGTGTTTAATTTTGAGGATGTCCGATTTATCTTTTTTCCTTTTTAGCTCATGCTTTGGGTGTAAGTTTTAAGAAACCACCACTTACAACAAAGATTTTGATGATATTTCTCTACATTTTCTTCTAGGATGTTTATGGTTCTAGCTTTTATATTTATGTCCCTGATGAAGTTTGAGTTAATTTTTGTACAAGTTTTGAGAGAGGGCTCCTCTTTCTTTCTGTTAGATATGGATATCTATTTCTCCCAGTACCATTTGTTTAATAGACTGTTCTGACCCAATTGAGTGAGCTTGAGAGCCTTGTCAAAAATCTCTTGACCATAGATATGAGGGTCTTTCTCTGAACCATCATTTTGGTTCCAATGGTCTATATGTCTATCATTATGCCAGTAACATGCTGTTTTTTTCCATTGTAGTTAAGTAATATTCTTTAAAGTCAGGAAGTGAGAGCCTTCCAACTTTGTTCATTTTAAAGATATTTTTGGCCATTCAGGGTCTTTTACTCTTCCAGATAAGTTTGATAATTGGCTTTTCCATTTCTGCAAAAAAGGCTGTGGGAATTTTAATTGAGATTGCATTGAATCTGTAAATCAGTTTGGGTAGAAATGACTTCTTAATGATATTTAGTCTTCTATGTGCCTTTTTATGACTATTCAAAGATTGCAACTGCTCAAAGATTTTAAATATGTTTTAATGACTTCTTTAAACTAAACAAAAGTAAGTCTTCCAAAAACTAACATTTTTTTCCAAATATATAGTAATTTCATTTTAATCTAATTTGACCAGATCACTTCATCCAGTTGGTAAAAGTTTCGATTCTTGTCTTTCTCTATAATATTCCTGAAAATTATGATTGACAGTTGTTCTGTAAAATTTGTTCTAGGCTCTGGGAGACTTAAGGATTTTTTACACTTTGTTAAATCATCTTTGTATCACTAACTCAAAGAATTCTAAGGTGTGTACCTTTACCAGATGCAAGAACAAGAGTATCCAGCTAAGGATTCTTTATATGACGAACCACTGTATAAGTTGATGCCTATCACAATGAGCCAAGAGTAAATATAGGTTAAAATTGAAAGCGAAGCTGCCATATGTCCCTATTTAAAATTCTGTTAGATGTTTCCCTAATTTTATGCGATTTTTAACTTTATATTTTATCTCATTAATTTTAAGATCCTTTAAGAGCTAAAATGATGCTGCATTCTCTACCAATTAACACTTGTATCCACATTGTGTTTGGTCAACACATCTTTGCAAAAGTAGCAGCATCTGTTAAAATTCAGTATTATAGGACTGGAAAATATAATCAATGTAAAGATGAAGTCAGGAAACTAATTGAATAATTAATGGAAATGTATTATTTTCCAATGACCTGTTTGACCGTGATTAGTTTCTTTTATTTTATGAAATGCAACAAAATGAAGATTCAAGTAAAATATAGCATCACTTTGATAATAATCCTTCACAAATTATTGCTACAGACTGATGCTAAAGCTATCCATAAACATAGTCTGTGTATGCCATGCAAATGTAGACCGATAATAAAAATTCTTGTCAGTTGAGAAAATGTTAGCATTATAATATATTGATTGCCCTCAATGCCTTATTTCTAGTATCTCTGATAAATTCTAAATCAGCTAGTTAAAGTATATGAAATAGGGATAGTATGTATGTGTGCGTATAATATGCATTTTTCTAACATTATGTTGTTAAAATGGATCCTATCTTGATATTCACTCCAAATTATTTGCAGCACAATATTTTATCCACTACTGAGACATAAAACATTATTTTAAAAAGGCTCATGTTTGTAAAAGCCAATCAAATACGTAATTTGATTATATTCATTGGTAATAGAAATGTGAATCACAATGATATTATGAATCATGAACAAAAAATGTGAAACATAAACCAACTATGATTAAACAGAAGAAATTAACTCTTAAATTAATACCTTTATAATTTGAAATAAGTAGCAGACTAAAAAATTTATGAAACATTTTCATAAGTAGTTTCATCTGTATGTCTGAATAAGTTTTTATGAAACCTTAAAGAGTACAATAATTCAGAAAAAATAATAAGATGTTAATTATTGAATGTAAATATCTTTGCACACTTCAAAGATATCTGTAGGTTATAAAAGTTTATAATATGAAAAATGAAAGCTAATTTAGTTGATCTATTATTCATGTTTTATAAAATGTGATTTTTTTCAAAATGCAACTTTGACTTCTACTATTTAGTGCTCCTCACCTTTTCCTTTCATATTCGTTAACATCCTTATGACTTGAGGGGAAAAGCATTTATTTGATCAATAATTGAAAAATATTATTCAAAGTAATGTAGACTTTTTCAGAAACATTTCAATTATTATGGAGAGTAATTTCTAATAATAGTGTAAGAAAAAATTTAGCCTTTATAATTTAGTTTCCACATGACTTAACATTGTATTATAAATTTCATGGCTATATGATGTTATGTAAGTGTCCATATCAGGAAGAAGATACTAAGTATATATGGTGTGAATTTTAAAAGCAAAATTGGCATTCCCAACTAATCTCTTGACTAGAAAGAATATGAGAGGAAGTATCATTAAATCATCTAACCCGGTCTAAATTGTTTTGCTCTTATGAGTTCATATTTAAATATTATCACCAAAGTGTTAGTAATTAAACAAAAAGAAACAAAAAATGTGCACTTAAATACTAGTTAAACTGAAGTGACATCACATGTGTGAAGTTTATTCCTCATTTGCCCCCATGCCATCTATATACTTCCCTTCTTTGTCATTCTGTGCTCCCTGGGATCCTGATCCTTTGGATTGGATCAGATGGGTTCTCTTTACCCACTTATTCCTGGAGATTTCCAATTGTCTTTGCCTCCCTGTGCCATTTAAATACTGGTGCAGGGATTCAGTTGTGGTGGTATTCTTCCATTCCTGATACCATTGATGGGCTTTTCTGGAACCTGTTTCAGTGCTATGGTATTACAACATGCATCCCATTAATGTTGTTTCAGACCTTTCTTGGCAAATATGAATATCCATTCATAAAAGCCACTGTTTATTGAGCAATTTTTATATGTGATGTGTTATGGTGTACTTATTCACTGCTCTTAATATTTAAGGCAACACTAAATAAAGGGAGATATTAATATTACTGATATTATTATTGACATTATTTTACATAAAAAGAAACTAAAGAGAGAATGTTGAACTCCATTACTATGCTCTGCAAAAGACACCCAGTGTAAAACATAATATTCCATTTTAAAATATTTTATTTGCTATAGCAATGATGAAAAACAGTAAACTTAGCTAAAATTCAGGATGAAACAAAAACCTTAGTGAGAAAGGAGAAAATGTCCAAACCACTCATCTACACAATAATAAATAATCATTACAACTATTCTTTTTAAAGTGTGTTAATATTATTATATTAGGGAGACAAGCAAGTAAAATATACCAAATCATTTGTTCTTGCAGACTTAATCAGGTTTCTGTGTGACATTAAGCCTTGGCTCAAGTTATGAAACCACAGTGATCATGTCAATATTTATTTTAACACCAGTGTACAAAATTAGTGAAAATATGTTTGCAAATTCTTAGACAGTATAACATAATTGCATTTATGGGTATCTATGTTTCATTTTTTCCTGTTCAGAAATTCCATCTGTATATAATTCTTGAAATGAAGCCATTTCATTACATTTAATATTCTCTACTGCTCATTCTAGAAGCCAATCTTGTAGGAAGCAAAATTTTCATCACTGTCAAACTCTTTTAGGGATATATGTTTTTGAAATTGAATTTTGTAAATTTCCTTTCTTAAAAAGAACAAAACTGGATCCAATATATATTCATAGAATTATCTCTCTAACAACATCAACACATATAATGAGTTTAGGACTAAACAAAATGTTCAGGATGGCATATTGGCACCTCCATATCTGAAAATGTCCTAAGAAAATAATTATAAATCTTTTTTGCTTTGTGGCAGAACCCATTCTTGTGAAGGTTTTGGTTACATCTTACATTTTGCTATCAATATTTATATGTTTCTTGCTTGCATTATTTATATCTTTATCTCTCAGTACTTTGGCCATCTATTTGTCACTTGTTATTGTCCAAATGGAGAACTTTATTTGACAGTATTCACATGAGGTAAAGAGAAAATCAATTCTTAATACTAAATAGAATCATATGAATACAATTTTCCTTGTCATCTGAGCTAAATAGAAATCTAAAAATGCAATCAAATACTTGAAACATTCAGTAGTGAGAAACAGGAATTTCTGAGTTAAGCATCAGGTATGATAAAGGACATAAATCATTTGCATATCTTAGCTATCACACTGCACTAAAATTATGGTTCAGTAGAACATATTTCCTGCTGTTATTCATAACCTAGCTCTTGTTTGGAGATGTTTAAAACACTTGATTTTACATAAGTGAAATAAAAAAAAAGAGCTATATGTATCTTGTGAATATATACCTTAGCACTTGCACAGTTCAAATAAAAATTCACAATTTATTTAGTAGTTAGTTTCTTATGTATTAACATATGATTGTCCTATTTTAAGAAACCATTTTCATGAATATGTAAACATGAAGGAATTGAGATGAAAAAGGGTTGTGAAGTCGACTGAAAAAAAATTTTTCAGTATTCTTCTGGCCAGATCTCTAAACTAAAAAAAGATAACAATTAGGATACCAACAACAACCACAAAACATATAGACAGAACTTTTATTTGCAGACTGCTATCCAAAACAGGAGAAACTATATGTTAAACTATAGAAAATTTGGCAGGACAGCATGCCCTTTCTGCTTTTTTATTTTTATTTTTATTTTCTTCCTTTATTAGAGAAGATGTGGGTTTACAGAACAATCATGCATAAAATACAGGATTCCCATATACCACTCACCTACAACAACTTCCACTGGAGTGGAATATTTGGTACAATTGATAAGAGCACATTTTTATAATTGTACTATTAATTAAAGTCCATGGTTTAACATGGGGTTCAATGTGTAGTGAAGTTCAATGGATATTTTTTGTTTAATCTGTATTCTGTTACCATATATGCAATCTAACATTTCCCCTTTTAATCATATTCAGATATATATTTCAATGCTGTTAATTGCATTCACAATGTTGTGCTACCATCATCACTATCTATTACCAAAAGATCCCCATAAATCCAAATAGGAACCCTGTGCATTTTAACTTCCCATTCCCTTTCCCCACTGCATCCCCTGGTAATCTATATTCTAGTTTCTGACTCCATGAGTTTGGTTATTCTAATTGTTTGTAGAAAAGTGAGATAATACAATATTTCTACCTTTTTGTCTGACATTTCACTCAAAATGATGACTTCAAGGTTTATCCATGTTCTCACATGCATTTGGGCTTCATTCCTTTTTATTATTGAATGGTATTCCATTGTATGTTTATACTACATTTTGTTTATGCATTCATTGGATGATGGATACTTGTGTTGCTTCCATCTTGGCAACTGTTAATAATGCTGCTATGAACATGGGTTTGTAAATATCTGTTCTAGACCCTATTTTCAATTCTGTGAGATATATACCTAGTAGTGAGTAATGAGATTGTCAGGTCATATGGTAGTTCTATATTTAGCTTTCTAAGAAACCACCAATGTGTCTTCCACAGCATCTTCACCATTTTGCATTGCCATCAACAATGAATGAGTGCTTCTAATTCTCTGCATCCTCTCCCACACCTATTTGTGAAATGGTATCTGTAGCAATTTGATATTATTGTTGAATACCAAAAAGTAATATTGGATTATGTTTGTAAACTGGTATTTTCCTCTGGGCATATTAGAGTGTATAGGATTCAGAGGTTTTACTTTTACTTAATTAAATAATGATTAAGACTTTGATTGGGCCATGTCAGTAGGACGTTGCATCCCTGCCCTCATGGTGGTTGGGGACTCACAGAGAAAATGCACTGCAGAAAAGTGAATTTGGAGCTTTTGAGCTGAAGCCCCAGAAATAAGCACACAGAGGAGCTTGAAGGAGAAACAGCTTTAATAGGAAAACTACGCAACCTGAGATCTGGAATTAAGACATATCTTTGGGTCAAGAGAGGAACCCCACCCATGTGTACAGAGAGGGTGAGTTTGCCCTGGCAGTTGAAAAGGGTGGATGCTCCTGCCCAATGTTCTGAGAAATATTTGCTGCCCCAGGGCACAAAGAGGGTGGAGCACATTCCTCAAGGATTAGGGCAGTTAATGTCAGACACTCATAGGTCTGGGAGGGGAGGACCTGTCCCCCATGGATTAGAGAAGGCCATGTGGTAAACTTATTGCTCTGAGAGAGTTAAGCCTGTATACCAAAGGTTAGGGAAGATGTTGTCTTCACTTCACTGTACTAGGGGGGTAAGAGTCCCACTCAAAGATTGGGTAAGATGTGGCAATCACCCCAACACTCTTGGAGGGTGAGGTCTGGACCTCAGTTACCACTAGATGTTTGATGAGTGTGGAACCAAGAAAATGGCCATTGGACAAGCCTGTGGAAACGGTGGATCCCCATGTGGCCCTAAGGAGAAGAAACCATCATCTTAAGAATGACTCATACTTTGAAATTGAATGAGGATGCTCTGCAGGTTTACTGAACTGTAGAGTACCAATGACTCATGTTTCCCTCCCAATTTCTCCTTATGATGAAGAAAATGTTTATCTTTTATCTGTCCATATGTGTATTGGATGCAGATAAATGGTTTTGTATGTTACAGAGATCTATAGCAGGCGGGACTTTGCCCCAAGACAAACTGTATTTCATTAAACTGACTGTGACACAATTTTGAACTCAGCACTGTTACTGAATTAAGGTTTTTGTGAATATTGTAATACCTTTTGGAATTCAGAGGGTGGAGTGTAGCAGTTTGATATTATTGATGAATTCCAAAAAGTAATATTGGATTATGTTTGTAAACTGGTCTTTTCCTCTGGGCATATTAGAGTATATTGGATTCAGAGGTTTTATTTTTTCTTAATTAAATAATGATTAAAGCTTTGATTGGGCCATGTCAGTAGGACATTGCATCCCTGCCCCCATGGTAGGTGGGTACTTACAGAGAAACCACACTGAAGAGAAGGGAATTTGAAGTTTTTGAGCTGGAGCCCTAGGAAATAAGCACACAGAGGAGCTTGGTAGTGAGGAAGGAGAGAAGGTCAAGAGAAAAGAGATGAGCCATTCACCTGATAGTCTGCAGCTGGCCTTGTGGAGAAACAAAGCAGCTGATTTCAGAGAGAATCAAGCCCCTGGGACAGAGAAAAAGCCTAGAGAGGCTGACCATGGAGCCTTAAGAGGACGAGGAAGGCTGCTAATCTATATTTGTCTCTATAATTTTTTTGTATTTACACATATTGTAGGACTATACAAAATGTAAATACAAATGTAAATGTTTTTCTTTTTTTGTTCCACTTTGGAAGTAAAGTCTCAGAAGCTGTTGCCTAACACAAGGTCCTGAAGTTGCTTCTTTATATTTTCTTATAGGACCTTGATAGTTCTAGCTCTTATGTTAAGGTCTTTGATCCATTTTGAGTTGATTTTTATATGTGGCATGAGAAAGGAGACTAGCTACTTTTTAATTTTATTTTATTATTTTATTTTTCAAATGGAGATCCACTGTTCTCAGCACCATTTTTTGAAGAGACTATTCTATCCGAATTGAGGGGACTTTGCCACCTTCTCAAAAGTCAGTTTACCATAAAAGTGTGGGCTGATTTCTAAGGTCTCAGTTTGGTTACATTAGTCAATGTGTTTATCCTGTGCCAGTATCATGCTGTTTTGATTACTGTGCCTTTGTAGGACCTTTTGAGATTGGGAAATATGAGTTCTCCAACTTCATTCTTTTTCAAGATGGCCTTAGCTATTTGAGGTCCCTAACTCTTATGTATACATTTGATGGTTGGATTTTCCATTTCTGAAAGAAAGTTGTTGGAATTTTAACTGGGATTGCTTTGAATCTATAAATTGTTCTGGTAGTATTGACATCTTTTTTAAAATATATTTTTTATTTTTTCTAAAACATACTTAGATTACATTAAATGTTACATAAAAAAATAAAAAGGAATTCCCATATGCCTCAATCCCCACACCTCCCACTTTTCCTGACATTAGCAACTTCTTTCATTACTAGGCTACATTCATGAGAATTGATGAACACATTTTGAAGCATTGCAACAAAGGATGGATTATAGTTTACATTGTAGTTTATACTCTCTCCCACTCAATTCTGTAGGTTATGGCAGGATATATAATGGTCTTTATCTGTCATTGCAATGTTATTCAGTACAATTCCAAGTCCTGAAACTGCCCCCATATTACACCTCTTTTTCCCTCTACCTGCCTTCAGCACCTCTAGTGGACATGGTCTCCACATCAGTGATATAATTTCTTCCATTGCTAGAATCACAATAAGTCTATAGTAGAATACCAATAAGTCCACTCTAGTCCAAATTTTGTTCCAAAATTTTGAGGATTCTGGGAAGGTGATGCCCACTCCACCTCTACTTGAGAAGGAGCTTCAACCCATATAGCTGATGGATGGGACTCTCTTGCTTGAAGTTGTAGACTCTCTTGGTTCCTTAGTATGGTGGTTGTCAATCCTCACCCCCTTGTTACTTGTCCTGGATGAATCCAGTGAACTGTAGTGTAGGTGATGCAACTCTGCTGAGGCTCAAGGCTCAGTTGGCAAATGGAGAGCCCAAAGATTCAAGTATATTGGGAGTACACCTACCAACTCCATCAACAACTATATGTTCAAATAGAAGGGACAGAGAGGCTTGTGTAGAGAAGTCACAACTGAGTTAACTCTGTCACACTTGGGAGCACAAACTCCAAACTGGGGCACACTTGCAAGGCACGAAACTGCAGAGCTATCTGCCATGACCCTAGGACCTGGATATCTCCAGGACCATCAGGAGCCCCACTATTTGTAGTAGTCTATGCAATCCTGCTGAGAGGTGTTAAGCATTACCTCTGAGATGACCTCCCAACACACTTTGAAGTCTCTTAGCCATATAAATTCATTTGTCTTTACTATTTCCCCCTTTTATTCAATGTCTTTTTCCAGTTGTATTGCTAGCTGGTGCTTGGTAATAATCCCTCAGTGCCAGGTAGGCTCATCCCCTGGAGTCATGTCCGAAGCTGAGGGGAATGTAATGCATTTATATGCTGAGTTTGGCTTAGAGACAGGCCACATTTGAGCACCATGGAGGCTCTCAGGAGGTAACTCATAGGAACACTACAACACTAGGCTAAGTTGCAATTTCTAGAGCAAAGGCTCGTAAGCATAGTCATCAATGGACCATCCTTCTTCACTAGTCATTGCCCCTGTACTAAAGGGATTGTTGCTGTTCCATTAGAGAATGTGGCAGAGCTGCCCAGGATGGGAATTCAATACTCTTTCAGTTATTGTGTGAATCTCTACTCACTGTGACAATGCCCCATGAACATTTGAACACATTTATATACCTTATATGTATGCCCAGGTGAACTTCCTTCCATGTATCCCCTATCACTGACACCCCACACCAGTGATCCTTCCCTACCACAGTTGTAACCCTTCTGTGGTCCAAAACTTCTTAAAAACTGGAGTCAAGAATATCACCAAATACAATTAATAGGAAAATGAAATAATAATGATAGGTTTAAACATGAGAAATAAGATACATAATAATTTAAAACTATAACTAAATTAAAATTTTAAAAACTGGGAAATTTAAAAAATAATGAAAAATACATTTTTTAAAAGTTTTTGACATTTTGCCTTTAATTACTGTAATATTTCTTGTCCTGTATGTAGAGTGACATTTTCTTCCATTTCTTCCCGTGTCTTACTTTTTTCATTTTGTTTTCAAAGAAGTTTTAGGTCACAATAAAGTCACATACAGAATATAGGGGATTCCCATATACCCAACATCCTCCCCGTTTTCCCCCTTCCTGTATTAATAACATTTTTATGTGTGGATGGTACATTTGTTACAACTGATGCACAAAATTTGAAACATAGTTAGCTACTCACCATGATCAATGGTTTACATTATGGTTTACATTTTGACCATAAACCTTCATAAATTTTTGCTGAAATTCAACATGGCCTGAATCCAACATTGCAAGATCATACAGAACACTTCATTGCCCCCTAAATACCCTCTCTTCCATCTATTCTATTCCTCTCTTCCCCTCCCTTTCTGGTAGTATTGACATCTTAGTGATATTTAGTTCTCCAACCCATGAAAATTCTATGTAATTAGGTCTTCTTTGATTTATTTTATCAATGATTTCTAGATTTCTGCATACAAGTTCTTTAATTCCTTCATTAGATTCATTCCTAGATATTTGATTCTTTTAGTTTCTGTTGGGAATGGAATTTTTCTTGATTTCTTGTTCCAATTGTTCATTGGTTGTGTATAAAAACACTACTGATTTTTGGGTGTTTATATTCTACCTTGCCAGTTTGCTGTATTCATTTATTAGCTCTAGGAACTTTTTTGTGAATTTTTCATGATTTTATGTATATAGGATCATAGCATCTTCAAATAGGGCAAGTTTTACTTATTTGTTTCTAATTTGGATGCCTTTATTTTTCTTGCTCTAGCAAGAACTTCCAGTATAATATTTTTTTAATATATATATTTTTATCTTTTTAAAAGATATTTAGATTACACAAATGTTACACACGAAAAATATATGGATTCTCACATGCTCCACTCCCCACACCTCCCACACCCTCCCATATAAACAACATCCTTCATTAGTGTGGCACATTCATTGTAATTAATAAACACATCTTGGGGCATTGCCATTGAGCATGGACCATAGTTCACATTGTATGTACACGTTCTCTCACACAATTCTGCAGGTTATGGGAAGATATATAATGGCATATATCTGTTATTGCAGTGCCATTTAGGACAATTCCCAAGTTCCGAGAAGCTCCTGCATTATACTTGTCTTTCCCTCCCTTCAGCATAATCTTGAATAACCAGTGCTAACAGTGGACATCCTTGTCTTGTTTCTGATCTAAGAGGAAAAACTTTCAGTCCCTCACAATTAATTAAGATGCTAGCTATGGGTTGTTCATAAATACTCTTTATCATTTTGAGGAAGTTTCCTTATATTCCAAATATTCTAAATGTTTTTATCAAGAGAGAGTGTTGTATTTTGTCAAGTGCCTTTTCTGCATCTGGTGAGATAATCATGTGGATGTTTTCCTTCATTCTGTTAATGTGGTATATTGCATTAATTGATTTTCTGATGTTGAACCAACCTTGCATAACTGGAATAAATCCCACTTGATCATAGTGTATAATTCTTTTATTATGATGTTGGATTTGATTTGATAGTATTTCATTTGATTTTTTAAAAACCTATATTCATTAGAGAAATTGGTCTGTAATTTCTTTTCTTGCATAGACTTTATCAGGCTTTTGTATGATGCTGGTCTTATAGAATAAATTAGGAAGCAATCCTTTCTCCTCAAATATTTGGTAATCTTTGAGCAGAATCAAAGTTAAGTCTTCTTGGAATGTTTGGTAGAATTCCCCTGTGAAGCCATCTAGTCCCACACAATCCCTTGTTGGGAGTTTTTTAATTACTGATTCTATCTCTTTACCAGTAATTTCTTTGTTGAGCTCTTCTATTTCTTCTTGAAATATTATAGGCAGCCTGTGTTTTTTTAGTTTGCTAGGCTTCTGAAAGCAGACATCATAAAATGGGTTGGCTTTGGCAATGGAAATGCATTAGTTTACTGTTTTAAGGCAATGAGAATATCCAAATCAAGGCATCATTAAGGCAATGCATACTTCCTGATGATCAGTTGCTGTCAATCTTGAGTCCTCTGTCACATGTCAAGGCACATGGTGGTTTCTGCTGTTCTCTCTTTCTCTTCTGATATTCATTATTTTAGCTCCTTGATTCCATGACATTATCTCTCTATATTCATTCCAATTATAAAGGACTCAAGTAAGAAGGTTAAAATCCACTCTGGGCCACGTTTTAATTGAAGTATCCTCAGGGAAACCTACTTACAATAGGTTTATACTCACAGGAAGGGATTAGCATTAAGAACAGGATTTTCTGGGGTATGTACAGTTCCAAACCATCACACTCTACCCTCTGGACACCATAAAGACATGTTCTTTCCATATGCAAATGCATTCATTCCAGTAAATATCTCAAATACCTTTGTGATGGTTAGGCTAATGCATCAACTCGGCCAGGTACTTGTGTCCAGGTGTTAGGTCCAGCAAGCACTGAAGTAATTGTAATACAAGAGCATTTATGGACTTCAATCATCAGTGAGTTTACTGCATGGATGGCTGATTACATCTGCATCAATCAGGGAGATTGCATCAGCAATGGGTGACGCTTTTATCCAATCAGTTGAATGCCTTAAAAGGGGAAGTGATTTCAACATTCAGGGAGAATTTCCCAGCTTGTCTTTGGAAAACCAGCTTCTCCCAGAAATTCATCAAGGACCTTTCATTGGACTTTCATCGAAGTCCCTGGTTTGCCGCCTGGCTGTGGAACCTGGACTTGTGCATTCCCACGGTTGAGTGAGAGACTCTTATAAAATCTCATATTATTGACAGATATCTCCTGCTGATTCTGTTTCCTGAGAGAACCCTGACTAACACAGCTTTGTACCGGGAGTGATTCTTGAGGAACAGAGTTTAAACATAGGATGTCTGAGGTGGTTCTAGGAGTTTTATAATTGGCTCTCTACTCTAATTGGACTCAAGTGTACTAATGATTACCTTTCCAATAATGAAGAGGTTGCTAACAGTCCATGGTGTGAGCTGGCAATAGAGTTTCACAAAACAGCATCACTGGATTCCCCTACTTCCACGCTTATAAGAAGCAAGGATCTGGGTGAGAGTGTTTTTAACACCTTAACAGAATTTTGTGGAGTCAAAAAAGTATAATGATGTTGGCTGGCTCCTCTTAAATACTCTGGATATAGTTACAAAATAAAGAGATGAGCTAATACCTTCAAATTTGTAACTTTAATGCCGCATTAATGATATGAAAGTTTCCATGTGTGCCTTGAAAGAAAATCTTGTCTCCTGTAGTCACAGACTTGAGATATCTGAGAATCAAACCCAGACTCATTGTATGAGTAGCAGAATTACAGAGGAAACTAAAATCTCAACTTTGCAGGGTTTCTGCAATTAAACTGAAGGCATTGATTGGAAAGGAGTGGATCCCCAAGGATAATATTGGTGGGGACATTGGAAACCTAAATTCTGCTGAGACTTTACCAGATAAACATGTGATGGCTTGCCCTGTGGAGACCACACCTTGTCAACCTTGTATCATCCAGCCTCCAGCCTGCCCCAGAGAGTCTGGACCTCTTTCCAGCCCTGAGGCAGGTACCAACCTAACTCCAGCATGTACTGCACAGCCTCCAGCCTGCCCCAGAGAGTCTGGACTTCCTCCCAGCCATGAGGCAGGTATGATCCAAACTCTAGCAACTGGTCAACTTCCAGTCTGCCCTGAGGAATTTGCCTTCCAACCTCTGCCTGAAGAGACTAATCCTGTCTCACCACAAGAAAATGCAATGGATGCCCTGAGGTCAGTGGCCTGAAAGATATCTCAAAACCTTCTACTTACCCACCACTACCACCCCTCTTGTCTTCGAGACCTATTACTAGATTAAAATCACAACAAGCCCCCAAAAGTGAAATACAAAGTGTGACCCATGAGGAAGTACTCTATACTCTGGAAGAACTGCATGAGTTTTCCAACTTATATAGGCAGAAATCAGGGGCATATGTGTGGGAATGGATCCTAAGGGTATGGGATAATGGTGGAAGGAATATAAGGTTGAATCAGGCTGAATTTATTGATATGGGCCCACTAAGGAGAAATTCTGGATTCAGCGCTGTAGCTCGAGGGGTTAGAAAGGGCTCTAACAGTTTGTTTGGGTGGCTGACTGAAACATATACCAAAGGATGGCCTAGCATATCTGATGTTGAGATGCCCGATTTGCCCTGGTATACAGTAGATGAGGGGATTCAAAGGCTTAGAGAGATTGGAATGCTAGAATGGATTTACCATCTGAGACCTGCCCACCCACCACAGGAATATCCAGAGGACACACCTTTAACCAGGGCTGTGAGGAATAAATTTGTAAGACTAACTCCATCTTCTCTGAAGAGTTCTGTGATTGCTCTTCTCTGAAGTCCAGATATTACTGTAGGGAGGGCTGTAATGGAATTGGAATCCTTAAACATTATGGGGATGATCGGATCTTGGTCCGGTAAAAGTCAAGTATCAGCAGTTAATCACCAAAGGCAAGGTGGGCATGGCTACCTCAAAGAACTGCAGATTCAAAGCAGCACACAGAATAGTCTGAGTTGCATGGAGTTATGACATTGGCTAATAGATCATGGGGTACCTAGAAGTGAAATACATGGGCAGTCTTCTAAATTTCTTCTGGATCTGTATAAGCAGAAGAGCTCTAGGTAGAGTGAACAAAACCCTAACTCAAATTACAGATGCAGAGAATCATGGCCCCTTAATCAATTCCCAGACTTGAGACAGTTTACAGACCCAGAGCCCCTTGAATGAGGAGAAGGCCAGGTCCCATTGGGGAAGGATCCTGCTAAACTTCCAAAAATTTATACTGTTAATCTTCTTCCCACCTTTCCCCAGGGAGACCCAAGGCCTTTTGCCAGAGTAATTGTGTATTGGGGAAAAGGAAATGATCAGACATTTCAGGGATTATTAGACACTGGCTCAGGAGTCACATTAATTCCAGGAGACCCAAAACATCACTGCGGTCCACCAGTAAGAGTAGGGGCTTATGGAGGTCAGGTAATTGATGGAGTTTTAGCTCAGGTCCATCTCACAGTGGGTCCAGTGGGTCCCCAGACACATTCTGTGGTTATTTCCCCAGTTCCAGAATACATAATTGGAATAGACATACTCAGTAACTGGCAGAATCCCCACATTGGATCCCTGACTTGTGGAGTGAGAGCTATTATGGTTGGAAAGGCCAGGTGGAAGCCTCTAGAATGCCCCCTGCCTAGCAAAATAGTAAATCAAAGGCAATACTGGATTCCTGGAGGGATTGCAGAGATTAGTGCCACCATCAAGGATTTGAAGGATGCAGGGGCGGTGATTCCCACCACATACACATTCAACTCTCCTATTTGGCCTGTGCAGAAAACAGATGGATTTTGGAGGATGACAGTAGATTATCATAAACTTTACCAAGTGGTGACTCCAATTGCAGCTGCTGTTCCAGACAGTATTTGCTTGAGCAAATCAACACTTCCCCTGGTACCTGGTATGCAGCTGTTGATCAGGCAAATGCTTTTTTCTCAATTGCCATTAGTAAGGACTACCATAAACAGTTTGCTTTCAGGTGGCAAGGCCAGCAGAATACCTTCACTGTCCTGCCTCAGAGGTATATCAACTCTCCAACCCTATGTCATAATATTGTTCGCAGGGACCTTGATCATCTCTCCCTCCCACAAGACATCACTCTGGTCCATTATATTGATGATATCATGTTGATAGGACCTACTGAGCAAGAAGTAGCAAAGACTCTAGATTTATTGTTAAGGCATTTGTGTGAGAGAGGTTGGGAGATAAATCCAACAAAAATGCAGGGTCCTTCCACCTCAGTGAAATTTCTAGGTGTCCAGTGGTGTGGGGCCTGTTGAGATATCCCTTCTAAAATAAAGGATAAGCTGTTGCACCTGGCCCTTCCTATGACTAAAAAAGAGGCACAATGCTTAGTTGGCCTCTTCAAATTTTGGAGACAACATATTCCTCATTTGGGTATGCTACTCCAGCCCATTTACTGAGTGATCAGAAAAGCTGCTAGTTTTGATTGGGGACTGGAACAAGAGGGGCCCTGCGACAGGTCCAGGCTGCTATGCAAGCTGCACTACCTATTGGACCATATGATCCAGCAGATCCAGTGGTCCTGGAAGTTTCAGTGGCAAATAGAGATGCTGTCTGGAGCCTTTGGCAGGCCTCTATAGGGGAATCACAATGCAGACCCTTAGGATTTTGGAGCAAA
>JAQZBX010050155.1:0-19734 GCA_029593785.1 Cabassous unicinctus | reverse complement strand
ATATCAGATGAAATAGACTTTAAAAGCAAACTAAATCCATAATTAGCACTATACTTGATAAATATATGTCTGAGACCTAAATCTTTGGTCCGTCCATGTGCCAGCTGAGCCCTGAATTTCAGCAGAGTTGCCACACCTACTCTCCAGTTCATTGGACTCATCCAGGACAACTAACAAGAATATGATGAAGGACAATGCCCATCCCAAGGAGCAGAGAGTGTCTGCAACTGCAAGCAAAATAGTTCCATCCATCGGCCCCATGGGATCTAAGCCCCCTCTCAATTAGAAGCACAGTGGGCATCATCATCCCAGAGTCCTCAGGATTGGGGAATGAATAATGGACTAAAGTAGACTTATTATTATTCTACTATAGACAAGGCAGGACATTATATTTTACTATAAGGATCAATTCACCAGGAAGATATAACAATCATAAATGTATATGCACTAGCCAGGATGCCCCAAGATACATGAGGCACACACTGGCAAAGCTGAAGGGAGAAATAGAAGTAGCTACAATAATAGTTGGAGACTTCAATTACCACTCTCAGTATTGAATAGATCATCTGGACAGAGAATAAATAAGGAAACAGAGAGCTTGGATATTATGATAAATGAACTAGACCCAACAGACATCTATAGAGCATTGTACCCCAAAGCAGAAAGATATACATTCTTTTCAAGTGTACATGGATCCTTCTCCAAGATAGAAAATATGTTGGGTCACAAGACAAGTCTTAATAAATTTTAAAAGATTGGAATTATACAAAACACTTTCTCTGATCAAAACAGAATGAAGCTGAAAATAAATAATGGATGGAAATACAGAAAATTCATAAATATATGGAGATTAAAGAACACAGTCTTAAATAATCAGGGTATCAAAGAAGAAATTGCAAGAGAATTCAGCAAACATATTATGATGAATAAAAAAGAGAACACAACATATCAAAACTTGTGGGATACCACAAAGGCAGTGCTGAGTGGGAAGTTTATAGCCCTCAAGGCTTACATTAAAAAGGAAGGAAATTGAAGACGTAATTGCACACCTGGAGGAAATGGAGAAAGAACAGCAAACTAATCCCAAACCAAGCCAAAGGAAAGAAATAGAAAAGAGCAGAGCAGAAATAAATGAAATTGAGAACAAAAAAACAATACAGAAAATCAACAAAACCAAAAGTTGGTTCCTTGAGAAGATCAACAACATTGACAAACCCTTCCCTTGACTGACAAAGAAGAAAGAGTGAAGACGCAAATAAATAAAATCAGAAATGAGAGTGGTGATATTACCACTGACCCCGCAGAAATAAGAGAGACCATAAGAGGATACTATGAACAGCTGTATGCCAAAAATAAAAAATGAGAAAATGTAGACAAGATGGACAAATTCCTAGAAACACATAAACCACATACACTGACCCTAGAAAAATAGACTTCAACAAACCAATCACAAGTGAAGAGGTTGAAACAATCATGAAAAACCTTCCACAGATGAAAAGCACGGTACCAGATGGCTTCACAGGTGAATTCTACCAATCATTGAAAGACAACATAATACTGATCTTGCTCAAGTTCTTCCAAAAAATTGAACATAAAGAATGCTACCAAATTCATTTTATGAAGCCAACATCACCCTAATACCAAACCCAGATAAAGATATTATGAAAAAAGAAAATTATAGACCAATATCTCTAATGAATATAGATGCAACAATCCTTAACAAAATAATTGAAAACCAAATCCAAAAGCTCATTAAAAGAATTATACTCTTCGATCAAGTGGGTTTTATCCCAGGTATGCAAGGATTGTTCAACACAAGAAAATCAATTAGTGTAATAAACCACATTGATAAATTGATGAAGAAAAATAATATGATACTCTCTAATGATGCAGAAAGGCATTTGACAAAATACAGCACCCTTTCTTGATAAAAACACTCCAAAAGATAGGAATAGAAGGAAGCTTTCTCAATATGGTAAAGTGCATATACGAAAAACCTACAGCTAGCATTGTACTCAATGGTGAAAGATTGAAAGCTTTCCCTCTGAGATCAGGAACAAGACAAGGATGCCCACTGTCACCATTATTATTCAATATTGTGCTAGAAGTTCTAGCTAGAGCTATTAGGCTAGACAAAGAATTAAAAGGCATCCAAATAGGAAAGGAAGAAATAAAACTTTCACTATTCGCTGATGACCTGATCCTATATCTAGAAAATCCTGAAAAACCCACAACAAACATACTAGAATTAATAGATGAGTTCAGCAAAGTGGTAAGATGCAAGATTAATACACAAAAATCAATAGCGTTTCTATTCACTACTGATGTGCAACCTGAGGAGGAAATCAGAAAAAAAAATCCATTTATAATAGCAACTAAAACAATCAAATACTTAGGAATAAACTTAACCAAGGACACAAAGGACCTGTATTCAGAAAACTACAAAACATTGCTAAAAGAAACTGAGAAAGACTTAAATAAATGAAAGGACATTCCATGTTCATGGATTGGAAGATTAAATATCATTAAGATGCCAACTCTACCCAAACTGATTTACAGATTCAACACAATCCCAATAAAAATCCCAAGAGCCTTTTTTGCAGAAATTGAAAAGCCAATAACCAAATTTATTTGGAAGGGCAAACAGCCCTGAATAGCCAAAAATATCTTTAAAAAGAACAATGAAGGAGGAGGACTCTCACTTCTGGACTTTAAAGCACATTACTTAGCTACAGTGGTAAAACAGCATGGTATAAGGACAGGCAGATTGACCAATGGAACTGAATTGAGAACTCAGAAATCAACCCTTACATCTACAGTCAAGTGATTTTTGACAAGACTGTTAACCCCACCCAGCTGGGCCAGAACAGTCTATTTAACAAATGGTGCTGTGAGAACTGGTTAGCCATATCCAAAAGAAAGAAAGAAGACCCCTATCTCACACCTTATACAAAAATTAACTCAGAATGGATCAAGGACCTAAATATAGAAGTGACAATCATAAAACTCCTTGAAGAAAATGTAGGAAAACATCTTCAAGATCTTGTGGTAGGTGATAGTTTCTCAAGTCATATGCCCAAAACACAGGCAACAAAAGAAAAAACAGATAAATGGGAATTCCTCAAAATTAAATACTTTTGCACCTCAAAGGACTTTGTCAAAAGGGTGAAAAGCCAGCTGACACAATGGGAGAAAATATTTGGCAAACACATATCTGTTAAGGTTTAATAACCATGATATATAAGGAGATCATATAACTTAACAATAAAAAGACAAACTATCTGATTAAAAATGGGCAAAAGACTTGAAAAGACAACTGTCTAAAGAAGAAATATAAATGGTGAAGAAACACATGAAAAAATGTTCAACATCACTAGTAATTAGGGAAATGTAAATCAAAACTACAATGAGATATCATTTCATACCTATTAGATTGGCCACTATTAAAAAGTAGGAAAACTGTAAATATTGGAGAGGATGTAGAGAGATTGGAATGCTTATTCACTGTTGGTGGGAATGTAGAATGGTACAGCCACTGTGGAGGACTGTCTGGCAGTTCCCAAGGAAGTTGAACATAGACTTGCCAAGGACCTCGCAATACCATTGCTAAGTATATACCCAGAAGAACTGTGAGCAGTGACACGAATAGACATCTGCACACCAATGTTCATAGCAGCGTTATTTATGGTAGTCAAAAGTTGGAAAAATACAGGTGTCCGTCAACTGAGGAATGAATAAATAAACTGTGGTGTATACACATGATGGAATATTTTGCAGCGGTAAAAAGAAATGAAGTTGTGAAACATATGACAACATGGATAAACCTGGGGGACCTTATGTTGAGTGAAGCAAGCCAGACACAAAAGGACAAATACAGTATGATTGTGCTATTATGAACTAAATATATTACATGAAATATAAATATATTAATGAAAATATGAATATGGGTAAAATTGCATATATAAGACGATTTTTCTTTGAAGCTGAACAAATGTAGATTAATACTACAAAATGTTAATATCAGACAAAAATCAATTATACTAAGTGATGGAGACCAGACACGGAGTACTACATGTTGTATGATTCCATTTATATAAAATGTAAATATAAATCAATTTGTAAAGATGAAATTAGATTAGTTGTTATACAGAGCTGGGGAAGGAATGCTAAGTGCTGTGGAGTCTTCCCTTTTGGAGTAATGAAATTGTTCTAAAATATTTGAGATGATGAGTGTACAACATTATGATTATACTAAAAGCCATTGATGATACACTTTGGATAGATCATATCGTATGTGAATATATATCAATAAAACCGCTTAATAAACAAATAAATAATTGTGCAAGAATAGCCAGAAATAGCAGCTATGTACAGCAGGGGAAACATTAAGAGACTTAGAGGTGAGGAATTTTTTCTCTGTTTTTTATTTATTATTATTATTGAAATAATGAAAATGCTCTAATAATGATTGAATTGATGAAAGCACAACTATGTGATTATACCAAACACCATTGATTGCACACTTTGGATGAGTTGTATGCTTTTTAAATATGTATCAGTAAAACTGACTTGTTTAAAAAAAAAAAAACTTGCTACAGAACCACAGTAATCAAAACAGCAAACAGTGCAGTACCGGCATAAATATAGACATATAGACCAATGGACTGGCATTCAGAATTCAGAAGTCAACCTATATATGCATGGCCAACTAGTTTTTTGTTTGTTTCATATATATTTTAAAAGAAGCTTAGATTACATAAATGTTACACAAAAATTACAGGGATTCCCATGATCTCCACCACCCATACCTCCCATAACATCTCACATAAACATCTTTCATTAGTGTGGCACATCACCTGCAATGGATATACACATCCTGGGGCCTTGCCACTAAGCATAGACCACAGTTCACATCATAGGCCACACTCTCTTCCACACAGTTCTGCATGGTATATGCTGCTCTAAAATGGTCTATATCTGTCACCACAACGTCACTCAGGACAACCCCCAAGTCCTGAAAAAGCCCCTGTATTACAACTGCCATTCCCCTCCCTGCCCCAAAAGCATCCAGTGGCCACTGGCTTCACCTCACTGTTATAATGTCTTCCATTGCTTGAATCCCAATATGTCTGCAGCAGAATACTATTGAGTCCACTCCAGTCCATAGCTCTTCCCCCAATCCTGAGGGGACTGGAATGGTGATGTCCACTCCATCTCCCAGTGAGAGTGGGCTTATATCCCATGGATACAGTGGATGGAATTATCCTGCCTTCAGCTGCAGGCTCTCTCCATTCCCTGGGATTGCCGTTGTCCATCATCATCATCTCCTCACCAGGTGACTTGGGTGAGTCCGCTGAGCTGTAGAGTAGGAGTTGCAGCTCCACCGAGATTCCAGACACAGCTGGCACAACTAGTTTTTGACATGGGGGCCAAATACGTTAACTGGGGAAAAGAATGGTCTCTTCAATAAATAGTGTTGATATCCACGTGCAAAAGAATGAAGTTGGATGCCTACCTCATATCATACACAAAAACTAACTCTAAATGGATCAAGGACCTAAACATAAGAGCTAACTAAAACCATAAATCTCTTAAAAGAAAACATGTGGAGAACCTTCAAAACCTTGGGTTTGGCAGTGATTTCTTAGATTTGACAACAAAAGTATGAAAAACAAAAGAAAAAATTGATAAAATGGACTTCATCAAAACTTAAAACTTTTGTATGACAAAGGACATTATTAAGAAAGTGAGGGAGCAGATGTATCTCAGGGATTGACTGCCAGCTTCCCACATACCAGGTCCTGGGTTCAATCCCTGGCCCCCGGTACCTCAAAAAAAAAACAACAACAACAGCAACAACAACAACAAAACCTATAGAATAGGAAATAATTGTTAACCAAATTTCTGATAAGGGTTCAATATACAGACTATATAAAGAACTCCTACAAGTCAACAATAAAGAGACATTAAATTACCCATTTAAAAAATGGGCAAAGGGCAGCCTCTGGCACAAGATGGTGCCAGGGCATCTCTAGGCCTGTCTGTCTGAGGAAACGCCAAGTGACGTGTCTGAGGCCATGTTCCAGCTCCGTGTTCCTCGACGAGAGGGCAGAGGCTGAACCTCTCTGAGGAAAGTGCCACGGCCGCAGTGGTGGCCAAGCGGGAAGGGCCGCCGTTTATCAGCCAGGCAGCTGGGCGGGGTAACAGGCCATCCTGGATTATTGCTGGACCTCCGTGTCAGCACCGTCAGGGGGCCACAGCCGGCCTTCTCAGTCTCACCGGCCTCTACAGCTTCATCTTCTCCCTGCTTGCCTACATCCTGCTCCCTGCTCCTAATTCTCAATGCGGGAAGAGGTGGAACAAACATTTTAAATCACGAAGACCTCTTTCTACAGGAGGTCTCTTCAGAGGCCTCTTCACCTACGTCCTGTTGTAGACATTGCTTTGTGGCTTGGTGCACATGTACTGAATCGGGGCAGGTATGACTTTTTTTTTTTAAAGTCCAGATTGGGAAGACTGTTGCTAGAAATTAACACCACGTAGACTTACTTAGTTTTTAAACTGTTTTTAATTTGCTGTTTGTTCTGTAACATTATAATTTATATCTGAAGATGAAAAGCTTGTTACATTCTTCAGATTAAGTGCATGAGACATTAAAAAAAAAAAAATTGGCTAAGTACTTGAATAGACATTTCTCCAAAGAAGATATACAAATGGCCAATAAGAACATGAAATGATGATCAGTATCCTTGGTCATCAGGGAAATGCAAGTCAGAGCCACAATGAGATACCATTTAAAACCCACTTAGAATGGCTATTACTAAAAAACAAACAACATAAACAAAAACCTGAAAATAACAAGTATAGCGAGGATGCAGAGTAACTGGAGCACTTATCCATTGTTGGTGGGAATGTAAAATGGTGCAGCCATCTGGGAAACCAGTTTGCTGGTTCCTCAGAAAGTTAAGTATAGAATTACCATACGACCCAGTGTTTTAGTTTCCTAAGCTGCTTCAAAGCAAGTACCACAAAATGGTTTGGCTTAAACAATAGGAATTTGTTTGCTCAAGGTTAGAGTTCAGGAAAATGTCCCAATCAAGGCATGATCAAGGTGATGCTTTCCTCCCAAAGACTGGCTGCTGGCCATCCTTGACTCCCTGCCGCATGACAAGGCACATGGCAATGTCTGCTGTTCTCTCCCTTCTCTTCTGGGTTTCATTGCTTTCAACTTCTTGCTTCCATGGTTTTTTCTCTCTCTGTATTCATTCTGTTTATACAGGACTTCAGTAATCTGATTAAGACCCATCCTGAATGAGGCGGGTCATACCTTAACCGAAGTAGCCTCATCAAAAGGTCCTTCTTACAGTGGGTTCACACCCACAGGGATGGATTAAATTAAATTTCAAATATGTTTTTCTGGGGTACATACAGCTTCAAAGCACCACACCTGGCAATCCCACTTCTTTGTATATCCCCAAAGAACTGAAACCAGGGACTTGTACATATTTGTACACCAAAGTGCATAGCAACTTTAATCACAATAGCCCGAAGGTGGGAGCAACTCCAGTGACCATCAATAGATAAGCGGAAAAGAAAAATACATACATTGGAATATTATTCAGCCAAAAAATGTGTGAAGTTCTGATACATGAGACAACACGGATGAATCTTGAAAGCATTATGCTAAGTGAAATAAGCTAGACACAAAAGGACAAATATCATATGATTTCACTTATGTGAAATATCTAGAATAAGCAAATTCCTGGAAACAGAAAGTAGATTAGAGGTTACCAGGTGCCTGGGGAGGGTGGAGGAATGGGAAATTTTTGCTTAATGGTACAGAGTTTCTATTTTTGGTGGTAAAAATATTTTGGGAATTATGATGGTAATGGCACCACAACATTGTAAATATAATTAATGCCACTGAATTGTACAGTTAAAAATGGTTAAAATATTAAATTATATGTTACTATAGTAAAATGTTTAAAGAATCATAAAAAATACTTCCTAGTAGTGTATAAATAGGTTACCAACACGTTTAATTTTATAATTTTGCCCCAAAACTATAGACCTGTTTGATTTTCATAACATATCAATTTTGCAAGGACTAGTTTTTGATTGGACAATGGAGAAACTTTTTCTTGCCATGCCTATGACATGAATTGGGATTGTAACCATCATAAGAGCTTACAGCTGTGACTTAACTTCTCATCCAATTTTTGACAACTGCAAGGAGGGCTGAGATTATTAGCTAAGGAATTAGAGAAGGAGTTGTTAACATCAAGATCTGGATTGGCAGTAAGGCATTATAGTTTACAGAAAACAGCTTATAAAATAATTTTTTTAATTAACAGACTTTCCACCAAAATCCAAACTTAAATTACAAAGGAAAAATAGCATTGTTCATAGCAACTCTCCAAGGATAATGAGGTCACCATTCAATACCTGAAACAAAAAGACCAAGCTGACTTTCTGGCTTCCTATAGGAATTGAGAGCAAAACTAATAATTTAAGTCACTGAGCAGAGAAGGCTGTTGATCTTATAGAGCAGTTTTAGAAACACTGAGTTTCAGGAGAGGCTGATTTTCAAGGGTATAATGAGTTAGGTCATCGGTAGTTGAGTGGTACTTGGGTTAGACTGTTTTTGATTGGCACTCCAGGAATGTTTACTAGAAGCTATATGTTCCTGATCGGCTGCCACAGTGGGAAGACAGTGACCAGCGGGAGTGAAAATAGCATTTCCCTCTCCTGGAAAGGGAGATCCCCACAAGTTACCTCGGATTTCTGTTCCACCATTGACAAAGGTGTCTGTATAAATGATCACAAATGAGTGGCTTAAAACAAAAATTTATTCTCTCACTGGCCAGGAGGCTAGAAGTCTAAAATCAATGTGTCAGTAGGGTCATGCTCTAGGGAAGAGTCCTCCCTTGACTATTCCTTTGTCATCCCTTGTTCTTCCTTTGCTTGTAGCTTCACCACTCCAATCTGCCTTCTTCACATGACCATCTTCCCTCTGAGTATGTCTATGAATCTACAAATCTCACCCTCCTTAGAAAGGACACTAGACATTGGATTTAGGATCTGCTCTAATCAGTATGACTTCATCTTAACTAATTATATTTGCAAAGACCCTATTTCTAACGAAGTTTGCATTCTGAGGTCCACTTCTGCTCTTGTGCCCCCTGGTCTCCTCAACTCTTTTCACCTCTTCTGTGTGTTGATGTCTCCGCTATAATCCACTTAATGTCTAATTGTGCTATTATTAGGATCCTTACAGAATACCTTATGAATTTACATTTTCTCTTTCTTAAACTTCAGAGTCAGCTATCCTGATTTGAGAAGAAGCATAAAATGTTAGCCACTCTTCTGTCATCAAAGGCATAACTAATCCTTCCTTCTCTGCATTCCCATAATTTCAGATAAATCATTTATTTGCACGTGTGTTTCTTTCACTAGATGTGAACCAGAGGTTGCATTGTAATTTCTTTCCACATCTCCTGCATCTAGCCTCTATGTTTGTATTGTTTAGCATGATACTAATTGCTCAAAGTAGACAGGAAGCTTCAGGAATGACGTGACAATTAAGATAAGCTTTGAAGGAGATAGAAGCTTATTAGGGTGAAATGTTTCAAAGGTGATAAGCTTGTTTGCAAAACTGAAATTTGTTCATCATGCTTAGATCACTGAATGGGACAGATGCAATTACATAATTTTACAATTATGTAATTGTAAAATTCTTATTTACAACCTTAAAATTTACGTGTGAATATTTTCCTCCCCAATCATATGAGAAACAAATTATTTAAAAAGTCTCTTTGAAAGATCTTTCATTTTTTAGTCATTACCCAAAATGTGAAATCAGGTATTCTCTGAGAAATGATCAAGTCCCGAAGAAATTGTCGTAGCATATTTGCTTCTTACCTTTACATTTCAAAAATCAAATGTGACTTAGACATAGGTATAAGCTCGTAAGCAAATTTAGCACACTTTATTAAATGGAGAAAATCCTAGCAAAATTGAATTTTAAGGTATGCTCCTTCACAAATATAAACTTCTAAGAATCTCTCTTCACATTTCAAAAAAAAATAGGGGCTAACTCATCAACACCTCCTAACCTCTGTATTCTAAAATGGGAAAAATAAAGTTTGTTGAGCAGATCATCTTTTTTGAAACTGACATGGTAAAAGTTTCAGTAGACTAACTATAATTACAACCTTCTTCTTACTTCTTAATTAGATTTAAATATTATACTACAGAAGAAGCAGATTTCGAAAGAACCTGGGCTACATTTGTGGATTATTTAGCTCCAACACTCTTTCCTACAACGTTGACTAGAGTGCATGACCTCCAGAAGGGCCTGCCACCACGAATGCTTGTTACTGGGGATAGAGCACCTTTCATCAGGAACTTTACTGACTTTCAGAACACAGTTCTGTTTGGCCTGAATTTGGTCTACAAAATACATAATATTACAGGTAAGACACCCAGCAGGTCTACATTATTTCATAATTTCTATTTTTATATCATTTTGATTTGATACGTGAAAAATAGCATTTGAGTTAGAAAAGAAACATAGGTTATTACAACAGATTCTCTAAAGAAGAAAATGTGGATTCCTTATGAATCTGTTTCAAAGTTTTACAACAATCCTTGTGGGCTTATGACATATTTCATGCAATGGGCACATACCATGGGCTCGCAAACCTTTGTCATGTCCTCTCGTATGGGATCCTTACCAATGCAATAGACATCATTTTAGTTTGACAAGGAGATAATGGGAAGTTGCTCTTTTCTTTTCTTCAGTAAGTTTTTTTTTTTTTTAACACTTCCTCTTTTAAATGAAAGCATAATCATAGCAATGAGGCCAGTCATTATTAATAAAAACAAGAAGCTAGTTGTCTTACATGAATTCTCCTCATCTATGCCTATGAGTTACAGACATAATAAAATAAAAAAAAAATGACCCCAAAAAGTCTGGTTATGAAGAAGGCATTCTTCTCTAAAACTTTCCAAATTCTGGGTACTCTAACAGTGGAGAACACCAAAGAAAATGGCAAATTTTAAAATTACCATATTGTTTATGCAAGTCCTATTGAAAAGTACATATATGTTATCCCCTAAAGCAAAATTTAAATTCAAAAATATGAAATGCATCAAAATTAAAATGAATAGATTGCATAGTAAATTTTTTAAAAATTACAGCATTGCTTAGGATAGCATTAGATGCTTTAACAAATAACTTCCCATATTTTAAAGGCACAGTTCAATAGGATTCTCTTTCTTGCTCACTTAACAATTCAGGATATTTACCCAAATATCAGGAGAATTTTTTCAGAGACCCAGGAATCTACTATCTGTGACTCTAATAATCTCTGGGTCTCTCCATTGTCTGTATCCTACCAAATACAAGGAATTAGTGAGCTTAAAGAAGGCACCACTTCTTTTAAATCCCTAGGGACAGAAATGACAAAGATCACTTTAGCTTACATACCATTTGCTAAAACTAGTCACAGGGGATCACCTAGATTGGGGTGGCAGGGATAGGGGGGAGGTGGGGAGAGTGGAGGGATCTGGGAAAGTTAGTTCTCGTCTGATATTACTGAAAGGAGAAGAATAAAATTTGATACCTGTCAGACATCTTTGTCACATTGTCATATATGACAATTACATTTTAACCCTAGACGATATAAACAAGCACTCACATCCTTGTATTGAATGGAGAGTTAGAATAATTTCATTTGAGGCTTAAAAATACAAGGTGTTAAATTGTATTGGGTCCAAATTTACTGAAATTTAGCATTGAATTTGATGTAGAGCCTTAAATTGCTCCTAAAAAAAACGGACGGGTGATGAAATGTAATAAAACTAGCTGCTTAATTACCTGCTTCATCTTGTGGCTCCATATGCCTGCTGCTGCTCAGATATCAGGTACAGTGACAACAGCCTATGTAGATGTTTTGAATTAAGTGCAGCTATAAGTAAAATAATAATCAGGAAGCAATTAATGAATATGTTTTTAAAGATGGTTATGTTTGGTGTATAGTTACATTAATGTATTGACCAAATCTTTTAAACATACCATTCAGCTCTTTTTTAACATCAGAAGTGCTATGATTTTGCATTACTCAAGACACTGAACTTAATTTCATTATATTTAAGCCTCAAAGTACAATTAACGCTCTTTGAAACATCAGGTTAGAATCGATTCTCCATTATTGCATCTCCATTATTGTCCGTTTAAAAATAATTTTTTATCTACCTATCAGGACTGGGAAAGTCTATGGGAAATGTTAAGTGTGCTGCAGAGAGCCATTTGTCTTCATTGCTGACACTGGTTTAGCAGTGAACATGAGGACAAGAAACAATTATTCCAGGATCTTGGGAAATCTGATGTATTAGTTGCAACCAATTGTCACCCATCAGCCATATACTTGGCTCTACCTCCATGGAGAGGAATGAGGGATAAGGGCAAGGATCCAGGGATGTTTATAGAAACAGCTAGACTCTTTGAGAAAAAGTAATGGAAAATAACCACAACCCCCCTCCCTTTGTCCCAGCGCCAGAGAAACAAAAGAAGTATGATTTGAACCAAGGGTTCTTTCTTGCACATTAACTAGTGTAACCTAACAGGTCTTTTCTTCTTCAAATCATTCCACACCATCATAAATTACCTTTAATCAATTTCTTCATAATACTTTATTTCCTATGGCTGTATTTGTTTTACTTATTTTAAAAGTATATTTAATATGTATCTATTTTTAAACTTGAAACAATACAGAAAATTATTTAAAAAACAAATTATCCCCTCCACTTTTCCACCTCCTGACTTTGATTCCTTGACCAATATTTTTAATGGAATTTTGGTTGTTTATTCATACAAAGTACATTTCTGCACATTTCAATGATTATAAACACATGAATTAATTAACTAATAAAACATTTGTTGTTTATAAAAATATGAATGCGTGTATCCCATTGTGCTGCAGTATGTTTTTTTAACTAACAATATTACTGGGAGATATTGTTAAGGCTCCAAAGTGAGTCCTTGCCCAATGCACACCAGAGAGTCAATTAAGTGACATGAGGATTTTGAGAAGTGAAAGAGTTTGCCAAGCACAAAGGCGAGGAGATCAGAAGGATTAGCCATAAACCTGTCTCCTCATGTTGGAAATGCTTAGGGTTTTTATGGGATTGAACATAGAGAGGTAGGGTTGTGAGGCTGAGAGGAATATAACAGCGGGCTAGTGGGGAAGATGGCAGAGGGGCATCAGGTTGATATATCTATTGTATGATTAGAAAGTAACGTTTTGAATTTGATGAGTGGGTAGTTTGGGGTGAGGGGGTTAGAGATAACCTGATCTTTGAGTATGTACAGATTGGTTACATACTTAGTTCACTTGAAGTTTAAGGTTTAGGTGATTGCACAGGTTAGGCAGGCTAACTGATTAGAACTGGCTTGGTCAGTTCTGGGCAGACTCATGTTACTTCATTAATAAACACTGAGGGCTAAGTACAGGAGTATCACTTCAGGGTTGCAAAATAAGTTAAGGGTATACAAACGGGGGCCAGTTACAAGTTGTTTCCTTACTGTTCATTTACAGGGTAAAGATTATGCAGTTTAAAAAATATAGCACCAGCATCAAAGAAACAAAGCATCTAGGTTCCAATTCAGTGAGTCACAAACAGTTACAGATATTTGCTTCTGGCTATTTTAAAAGTTTAACATACATTAAAGCTATATTGCAATATATCAGAGGATTAGTAAGTGCCTAAAATATAATTTAGTAGACTAAAATGTGTTTGTTAACACATTTATGAGCAGTTACAATATTAATAGCAAACCAGCAATATTGACACACAGCCCTCTCTTTAAAGAATACATAATTACACATTCCACTTTCAGACTTTTGCAAACAGTCCAAGAATGATTTTCAAGGTGTATTTTTTCTTAGCTTAATTTGTAAAAACATTCATAAAACTTTAGAAATGAATTAATGGATTAGGAGTTATCAAATAGCAGTTCAAAAAGCGTGTTGTTGTTTGTGATCCTGCCAAAAAAAAAAAAAATTCATAAAGGTTTTTGATCCTATGTAGCTATCTACAATGAATATGAGTAAACATTTAAATTGGTGCTTGTCTGATGTGTGAAAAATACTTCACTATTTTTAAAATTTTCATTTCTTTAATTGTGGTTTTATATTTTGCCCAATATTCTCTTTAGTTACTCAAATTTCATATATATTTATTAGCTTGAGTGTGAAAGTTAAAAAAAATCTTAATTTTAAATCCTTAAACATTGATTAAAGAGTATATCAACATTTTATTTTTGTACTAATTAAATTGAATTTTGTTTTTAACATTATAAACTTATGGGTGGTGAGAATAAGTTTTGACCAATCACTTTTTAATAACTTTTACATCTTTTCTAGGAACAAAGTCTTTGACTGCATGGAAAATTTTAATGAAGTTACAAGTTTCAAGGAACTATTTTTTAGAGATTTTGGAACTCTTCCTACAATATTTTAATTGAATGCTATGAGGAAATTACAATAACATAAAAATCCAAAATGATAACATCTTGAGGAACAGTACTTACAAAAATTAGCCCTAATTTACCCAATTAATTACTATTGAACCAATAATCAACAATAAGTAAAATGTTAATCGTCCAATATAGTTCTGGTAAATGTCAACAATTGCTAATAAATCAATAAAGAGTCATGAAACCGAATTGGGCTTTTGGTTTTATCTTATGTAATATAAGTTCTTAAAATTTGGAGGAATAAATTTTTATGGTTCATAGTCAAAAGGCAGAAGATATTAAAAGATAATATGGACAGTGTGAATATTCTCTCTGTCCTGATTTTGTGATAATCAGGGTAGGCTAAACATTAGCTATATTAGAAACCATGCATGTGTCCCCAGATCTAGTTTTTCTCCTTATATCTGGTTTTTAGAATGCTGGTGATAAACTAAGCCTGATTTATTTCCTATCCTGTATGGGAAAAGACTGTCACTTTGGGTATCTTTGGTCATCCTTAAAAGAATAGCAGGGGGATGGATGTGGCTCAGGTGGTTGGGCATCCATCTCCCTTATGGAGGGACCTGGGTTCGATCCCTGGGATCTCCCAGTAAAAATTAAAAAAAGAAAAATATAGAATGTGCGTGGGCCACCAGGCTCCGTGCATGGGTGCACCACCAGGTCCCGCAAGCAGGTGAGCTGTCAGGCCCAGTGTGAGGGTATGCTACCAGGCCCCACGTACGGGTGAGCCACGAGGCCCCAGGTAAGCCACCAGGCCCTGTGCGCAGGTGGGCCACCAGGCCCCAGGTGAGCTGCCAGGCCCCAGGAGCCATGCAGCAAGATGACAACATAACAGGAGAGTGACACAAGGGAGAGCCAAGACGAGACGCACTGAAAAACCAGGAACTAAGGTGGTGCAGGCAGTAGGACGCCTCTCTCCCACATTGGAGTTTCCGAGGATCAAATCCCAGTGAAGACAGGAGGAGAAGGATGAGAAGAGAGGGCAGGAAACAGACACAGATAGTTGCCCAGCGAATGGACACAGAAACAGCAAAAAAGGGTGGGGGGGGCAGGGTAAAAATGGATAAAAGTAAATAAATAAATAAATCCTTAAAAAGCAATGTATAGGGGAGGAAGATATGGACTATAGTTAATAGTAATACTTTGATGATGCTCTTTCATGATTTGTTAACAAATATTTCACAACAATGCAGGGTATTTGTTGGGTGGTGATGTGTAGGAGCCCTGCAAGATGCTATGTATGTTTGTTTTGTAAGTTCATAATGTTTACTGAACACTTATAGCTTATGTATGTTCATGTATGAATGATATACTTCAAAAAATTGTTTAAAAAAAAAAAAAGAGAATATGGACAGAGACAACCAGCAAGAGGGGGGCAGAGTAAGGAGCTCCTAGAATCAGCTCCTGCTACAGGGCAGTTAGTAATCACCCAGAGCTATCTAAAGCACTTGTTTGGGGGCTCGAGGAGATCAGAAGTACATCCTGCAACATCCTTTAAAGAATGGAAGGAGGAGACTGCCCACTGGAAGAGAAGATTGTAAGTAGAGCCCTCCATGCCCTGGAGGCCGGTTAACTGGAAATGGAAGCTCCACTTCCCCAAAACAGGGGAAGCTGGGCACCAACTTCAGCTACTGATTAGTAAATTTGGCAGGCTAAAGTGTAATCCTAAGAACAGCTAAAGTTTGAACCTGTCCAAGGCAGAAAGAGGCCCAGAGCCTCCATCTTAACTCCACGCCTGACATGAGGGCAAGTGGGGCTGACTGAAAATCATAGTGCTGGTAGGGACCAGCTTCTTTCCATCTAGATCAGATTGCAGCTCTAGCCTAAGCCCCAGGCCCACCTCAGGCAGGGAAAAGGCTGGGGGGAGGTGCACCAGCCTCTCCAGGAAACTACAGGCCATGCCTCAGAGGCCAGTGATCATCCTACTTTGGCAGCACAAGTCACCCCAGGAGCTATTCTGTGGCAGGAATTGGAAGCTCCATTTCCCCAAAACAGGGGAGGAAGAGACGGTTGGCCACCGACTTCAGCTACTGATTAGTAAATTCAGATGGCTAAAGTATAACCCTAAGAACAGCTAAAGCTTGAACCTATCCAAGTCAGAAAGACACCAGTAGCTGCCATTTTGATTCCAACCCCAGCATGAGGGGAAAGGAAGCTGGGCTGACTGAAAATCACAGTGATGATAGAGTCCGGCTTCTTTCACTCAGATCGGCCTGCAGCCCTAGCCTAGGCTTCAGCCCCACCTCTAGCAGGAAGGAAGCTGGTGGGCCCTGCACCAGCCTCTCCAGGTAACTGCAGGTACATTTGGCTGGCACAGACTGAATAATCAGAAGCCTACTGAGGCAACTGCAGTCATCTTGGACCTGCACTGCATAGATTGATGGCCACACCTGCAGCTCCATCCCTGCCCCAGGCAGGGGAGAAAGGGGTGTGAATTTATCAGTCTCTCTGGGCAACAACAGTCTAGGCCTGCATGAGTTGGATTATTCCACACAGCTGTGGCTCTGTCCCTACCCCTGGCAAAGGAGAAAGTTGGGAGAAGCTTCATTGGCCTTTGGAGCAATGATGGCAGCTTGAGCTACCACAGCTTATAGCACCAACTACATCCTTGGCTCTTACTATACAACCAGCAAGGGAGAAAGGGCATGAAGCCCTAAACTAAAGAGAAAAACTGCACACAGAATAAATGCTCTAGTAAGCTAGATGCCAAGACACCAACAAAAAATTACAGTCCACACCAGGAAACAGGAAGGTATGGCCCAGTTAAAGGAACAAGATAAGTCTCCAGATGACATAAAAGAGTTGGGAAAACTAATCATAGATGTTCAAGCAAATCTCCTTAATAAATTCAATGAGATGGCTAAAGAAATTAAGGATATTAAGAAGACATTGGATGAGCACAAAGAAGAATTTGAAAGCATGCATAGGAAAATAGCAGATCTTACGGGAATGAAAGGTGCAATAAATGAAAATAAAAACACACTGGAATCATATAATAGCAGATTTAAGGAGGCAGAAGAAAGGATTGGTAAGCTTGAAGAAATGGCCTCTGAAAGTGAACATACAAAAGAAAAGATGAAGAAAAGATTGGAAAAACTTGAACAAGGTCTCAGGGAACTAAATGACAGCAAGAGACATGCAAACACACATGCTGTGAGTGTCCCAGAAGGAGAAGAGAAGGGAAAAGGGGCAGAAGGAATATTTGAAGAAATAATGGTAGAAAATTTCCCAACCCTATTGAAGGATATAGATATCCAAATCCAAGAAGCACAATGTACTCCCACCCAAATAAATCCAAAAAGACCAACTCTGAGACACATACTAATCAGAATGTCAAATGCCAAAGACAAAGAGAGACTTCTGAGAGCAGCAAGAAAAAAGCAATGCATAACATATAAGAGATACCCAATAAGACTAAATTATGATTTCTCACCAGAAACCATGGAGGCAAGAAGACAGTGGTATGATATATTTAAAATACTGCAAGAGAAAAAGTTATAGTCAGGAATCTTATATTCGGCAAGGTTGTCTTTCAAAAATGAGGGTGAGTTTATAATATTCACAGAAAAACAGAAACCGAGAGCGTTTGTAACCAAGAGACCTACTTTGCAAGAAATACTGAAGGGTGTGCTACAGTCTGAAAAGAAGAGACAGGAGAGAGAGGCCTGGAAGAGAGTCTAGAAATGAAGATTATATCAATAAAAGTAACTGAAAGTGTCAAACGAGTGGTGAAAATAAAATATGGCAGATAAAACCCAAATATTCAGGAATAAACTTAACCAACGATGTAATTGTTTTCAGAAAACTACTACTCATTGCTAAAAGAAATTTTAAAAAGACCTAAATAATTGGAAGAACATTCAATGCTCACAGATTGGAAAACTAAATATCATTAAGATGTCAATTCTACTCAAAGTGATATACAGATTCAATGCAATCCCAATAAAAATTCCAACAGCATTTTTAAAATAAATGGAAAACATGATTATCAAATTTATTTGGAAGGGTAAGGGGTCCTGAATAGCCAGAAACATCTTAAAAAGGAAAAGTGAAGGTGGAGGACTCTCATTTCTGGACTTTAATTCATATTACCTAGCTACAGTGGTAAAAACAGCATGGTACTGGCATAAAGACAGACACATAGACCAATAGAACTGAATTGATGGTTCAGAAACACACCTTCACATCTATGGTCAAGTGATTTTTGACTAGACTGTCAAACCTACCCAGCTTGGGCAGAACAGTCCATTCAACAAATGGTGCTGAGAAAACTGGATATCCATAGCAAAAGAAGAGGACTCCTGTCTCACATCTTATACAAAAATTAACTCAAAATGGATCAAAAACCTAAATATAAAAGCAAGAACCATAAAGCTTCTAAAAGAAAATGCAGGAAAACATCTTCAAGACCTGGTGGTAGGTGGTGGAGTCTTAAAGGAGATAAGAGGAGGACTGAGATGGACTACTGATATTTAATGTATGTAGAAGTTGTAATTAGCTTTACTGTAAAAGTGTGGAAATGTACAGAGTTGATGGTAACACATTATAGAGAGCAACAGCTGGTTTATAAATGGGGATGTGGCTGAAAATGGTAGTCTAGGGATGTAAATGCCAATTGACAGAAAGCTAGAGAATAATCTAGGGACTGAATAGCACAGTAAACCCAGAGGTGCATGAGAATTGTGGTTGATGGTACAGATGCAAGAGTGTCCTTTGTGAGCTAGAGCAGATGTACATCACTATTGCAGGGTGGTAGGAATGTGGTGAAGCATGGGAAAAATACAACTGGAGTGACCTATGGACTGTGGTTAACAGTAATAATGCGGGAAGCGGGTGTGGCTCAATCAATAGAGCTTTACAATATGGGAGGCCCCGGGTTCGCTTCCCGGGGCCTCCTTGTGAGGGCAGGCCGGCCTGTGTGGCACGGTGGGCTGATGCAGCGAGACCTCACAGCAAGGGGGAGATAAGCAGACACAGAAAAAACACACAGCAAACGGACACAGCAAACACAAGTAGCAAGGGGGGGATAAATAAATAAATAAATAAATCTTTAAAAAAAAAACAGTAATAATGTAATATTCTTGCATCTATGCCAAAGACGTACTGGGTTGATAATGGGGGAGTATGGAAAGTGTGTGCCAAATGTACGCTACGGACCTGGTAATAATCTGATGATATTATCTCATAATCTG
>JAQZBX010050154.1:0-19740 GCA_029593785.1 Cabassous unicinctus | reverse complement strand
GAACATGGGAATCCCTGTAATTTCTGTGCAATATTTAGGTAATCTAAGCACCTTTTAAATACATATATATATATAAAAATAAAAAATTAATAAAAAAGAAAAGAAAAAGTTTGCTGACTTCTGCTCTAGTGTATTATCTGCCAGTCTTTGCCTCATACATGCTATTCATTCAGCATCTGTAGCTAGTAAACTGTATAAGGCCCATCTGGACCCTGCAACCATAAATCAGAAGGATTTGGAAATTGATGACCTACCTGCTCAGAGTTCACTGACTGAGGTGCCAGGAATTTCTATGATGCTGTAGTAAAGCAATGCTGGTGAATTCTCCATGGAGAAGCCCGGAAATCTACATGGCCTCTTCTATCCAGATCTCTTGGGCACCTAGGATTTCTAACCATCACCACCATCAAAAACTATATAAAACTACCAAGGCCCAGTCAGTGAATTGGCTCTTGCCAGGAGTCATGTCCATTTCTATTTGAGCTCAAGAATTGCTCTTCTTAAACACTAGCTATAAATGAAAACTCTGAAATTCTCTGGCTCTCTATCTGGCATTTCCACCCTCACCTGAATTCCCCTGAATCAAGTGCCCACATAATCTTAATACCTGGGCTAGTCCCCCTGTCAAGAACTATAAAGGATCTGAGATTTTGCCCTCCTTGCTAGCTATCTAGTTAGCCTGCCACAGTTACATGGATACTGGTAGAAGACACAAGATTCCCATGTCAGAAATGAAGGACAGTTTACTACTCACAATAAGAGTCGTAACCAAAGTAAGGATATTTTTGCACCAATTTCCCAAGTCACAATTCCCACAGATAACACATGAGGGCCATGTGATGCCTACACATGTGCAGTGGGCTCGTTACAGGAAAGAAACCTTGAACTTAAGAAACAAGAATTTTTTTTTCTTAATAATAGGTTATAAGCTCACCTGGCCTTTGCTCCAGAGGCAAACACTATTTTTATCTTTACTGGATAGCAGACAAACCTGATTTGCTCTAAAGGGAGATACTATATATATTTTTTAAATATATTTTTTATTTTTTTAAAGATACTTAGATTACACAAATGTTACACACACAAAAAATATAGGGATTCCCATATGCCCCGCTCCCCACACCTCCCACACCCTCCCACATAAACAACATCCTTCATTAGTGTGGCACATTCATTGCAATTGATAAACACATCCTGGGGCATTGCCGTTGAGCATGGAGCATAGTACACATGGTAGTTTACACTCTCTCCCACACAATTCTGCAGGCTATGGGAGGATATATAATGGCATATATCTGTCATTGCAATGCCATTCAAGATGATTCCCAAGTCCCGAAAAAGCCACTGCATTACACGTTTTTCCCTCCCCTTGCTCCCAGAGCCTCTAGTGGCCACTGCCTACACATCAATGCTGTAATTTCTTCCATTGCTATAATCACAACAAGTCTATGGTACAATACCAGTAAATCCACTCTAGTCCATAGTTCATTCCCCAATCCTGAGGATTCTGGGTTGGTGATGTCCACTACACCTCTAATTGAGAGGGGCTTCTATCTCATACAGACAATGGGACTCTTTTGCTTGCAGTTGTAGGCTCTCTCATTTCCTTGGTATGATGGTTGTCAATCCTCACCTCCTTGTTAGTTGTCCTGGGTGAATCCAATGAACTGGAGAGTAGGTGTTGCAACTCTGCTGAGGCTCAGGGCCCAACTGGCAATGAATAGCCTAAAGATTCAAGTCTCTTCGATGTACACCTACCAGCTCAGCCCCAAGTATAAGTTCAAATAGAAAGGACAGATGAGCCATGAGTAGGGAAGCCATAACTGAGTCCACTTCTGTCACTCTCAGGAGCACAAACTCCAAAGTAGGGCCCACTGGCAAGGCACCAAACTCTAGAGCTCTCTGCCCTGACCATAGGCCCTGGGTGTCTCCAGAGCTCTCAGGAGCCCCACTATTTGAGGTAGTATCCACTTTGGTAATCTATGAGATCCTGCTGAGAAGTGCATAACCATTACCTCTGGAATGACTTCCCAACTCACTTTGTTAAACTTTTTTTTTTTTCCCACCGGGAGATCCTGGGGATCAAACCCAGGTCCCTCCATATGGGAGACGGACACCCAAACATTTGAGCCACATCCTTCCCCCTCAACTCACTGTGAAGTCTCTTAGCCATATAAACTCATTTGTCTTTACCTTTTCCCTCTTTTGGTCAAGGTCTTTTTCCAGTTGCATTGCTAGTTGGTGCTTGGTAGTAATCCCACAGTGCCAGGGAGGCTTATCTCCGGGAGTCATGTCCCATCCTGGGGAGAAGGTAATGCATTTATATGCTGAGTTTGGCTTAGAGAGAGGCTACATTTGAGCAACAAGGAGGCTCTCAGGAAGCAACTCTTAGGCACAGCACAACACTAGACTAAGTTTCAATTTCAAGAGCAAAGGCTCACAAGCATAGTCATCAATATCAAGGGCTCATTGGAGGACCATCTTCCTTCGCCAGTCATTGCCCCTGCACTTGGGGGACAGTTGCTGCTACATTAGAGAACGTGACAGAGCTCTCCAGGATGGAAATTCAATATTCTCTCAGTTATTGTGTGAATCTCCACCCACTGTGACAATGCCCTGTGAACATTTGACCACATTTATATACCTTATCTGTATGTTCAGGTGAACTTTCTCCCATGTATCCCCCATCACTGACATCCCACGCCAATGATCCTCCCTTGCCCCAGTTGTAACCATTCTGTGATCTAAAGCTTCTTCAAAAATGAAGCCAATAAAAGAGTCAAGTACAATTAATAAGAAAATGAAAAATAATGGTAGATTTAAATATAAGAAATAAAATACATAAAAATTTAAAGAAAACTAAAACTAAAATAAAAATAAAAAATTGGGATATTAAAAAATAATAAAAAATATTTAAAAATTTTTTTGACATTTTGCCTTTCATTACTGTAATATCTGTTGTCCTGTATGTACAGTGACATTTTCTTCCATTTATTCCACAATGTCTTACTTTTTTTCATTTTGTTTTCAAAGAAGTTTTAGGTCACAGTAAAGTCACATACAGAATGCAGGGGACTCTCATATACCCAACATCCTCCCCCTTTTCCCCCTTCCCATATTAAAAACTTTTGCACCTCAAAGGAAGTTACCAAGAAAATAAAAAGGCAGCCTACCCCAATGGAAGAAAAAATTTGGCAACCATATATCTGATAGGAGCCTAATATCCAGCAAAAATAAAGAAATCCTACACCTCGAAAAAAAAAAAAGACAAACAACCCATTTAAAAAATGGGAAAGCAACTTGAAAAGACATTTCTCCAAGGAAGAAATACAAATGGCTAAAAAGCACATGAAAAGGTGCTCAACATCACTATTAGGGAAATGTAAATCAAAACTACAATGAGAAACCATCTTACACCCATTAGACTGGTGGCTATTAAAAAAACAGAGGACTATAAGTGTTGGAAAGGATGTGGAGGAATGGGAACCCTCATCCTCTGCTGGTGGGAATGTAGAATGGTCCAGCCATTGTGGAGGACAGTTTTGCGGTTCCTCAAAAAACTAACTATAGAACTGCCATATGATCCAGCAATTCCACTGCTGGGTATATACCCAGAAGAATTGAAAGCAAGAACATGAACAGATATATACACACCAATGTTAATAGTGGCATTATTCACTATTGCCAAAAGTTGGAATCAATCCAAATGCCAATCAACAGATGAATGGATAAAGAAAATATGGTAATACATACAATGGAATATTACTCAGCTGTAAGAAGGAATAGAGTGCTAACACACAGGATAACATGGATGAATCTTGAGGTCCTTATGTTGCGTGAAGCAAGCCAGGCATCAAAGGACAAATATTGCATGACCTCACTGATATGAATTAAGCAAATTGAGCAGACTCAGAGAGCTATTGTCTGGAAGATAGGTTTATAGGAAATATAAAGGGAGAAGAAGTTTGTGAGCCAATGCCCATACTGGCATAATCTATGCTAAGGTGGAAGTGTGAAGTTCGGCATTGAAGGGATATGACAGGCGGGTAGTGATACTATTGGGTTGGGTGGTACAGCTTTGACAGGTAGGTAGAGCAGGGAGGGTGGGTTGGACGGTCCATGGAACTGGGGGGAGGGTTGGGGGAGGGACCAAGTGAACACTGGGGATTGGCGAGTATGTGGTTGAAAGTACAAAATTGGGAACACTTTTACGACAATATGATAAGGAAGGGTTACTGGTTTAGGGTGTTGGATGGGGGGCATTTGGGACAGGGCACACCTGGGGCAGGCTTCTAGGGAGTGTGCAAGTGATCATGTTGTCATAATGTGCTGCATTAGTGGGTGGAGACCTACATAATGAGTGGGAAGGAGTTGGACTTCCATCATGGGGAGGACTGATATTTTCTCAAACAGAGGCGCGGGAATCTCTCAAGAGCATGGGTGGTTTCACATAGGGGAGGACAAACCAGTGTGTCAAGACCTCAGTGTTGTTGCAAGTAACTATGAATCTTGTCATCCAAGGAATGAAGCCGGGTGGTCGCTGTGGGCCCTGAGGGGAGGGGGAGGGAGGAATAGATTAGATGGAACAGGGGGTATTTAGTGGGCAATGGAAGTGTTCTACATGATCTTTCAATGATGGACATAGGTCATGTTAAATATCATCAAAATTTATAAAAGTGCATGGTCTAAAACGTAAACCATAATGTAAACCATTGACCATGGTTAGTAGCTGTTTCACTATTTATATATCAGTTATAACAAAGGTACCATCCACATATAAAAAGGTACTATATCTATCTTATAAGGCTTTTTGCTATACAAACTCCCTTGAAAAGACAGTCAAGAACAAAGGGCAGTCAGAGTCCCAGCTGAAAGATGTACAATGCAAGAAACTCATGGAGAGTTGTCTTTCAACATGCCTAGTTAGACTTGGTCTTTTATAGTGATTCCCACTTTCCATCCCCGTAGCTCTAGATGAGGCCCACTTTCTTTCTCAACAAGTTGGATTTTCGCTAAAGGACTTGCTCCAGGTTTATTTCTTCTCTTCTAGTTACCAGCTTTATAGCTGGCACTTCAGAGAAATATACCCTACCCACCCTCTTGCCCCAACTAACACAGAGTTAACTCTAACCTGATTGTATTAGTCAGGGTTCTAAAGACAAATAGAACTGACAAAGCAAACATTAAGAGCTTTATTATAGGAATTGGTTCATGTGACCATGAGGACTGGCAAGTCCAGGCTGCAAGATGGAAACTCCAGTTAAATGAAGGTGAATTCTCCAAGAGAGGCTGACTGGATGAAGTAGAGGCAGGAATTTTTTCTTATTTCTGAAATCTTGGTTCTGGCTTTAAGACCTCCAACTGATTGGATGAGGAGACTTCCTCATTGCTGAGGACAGTGTCCTTTGTTGATTGTAGATGCAATCAATTGACCATAGAAGCAAATCCATCTGTGAAATACCCTCATAGTAACAAGCAGACCACTACTTTTTGACCAAATAGCTGGGCACCATAATCTATACAAGTTGATACATGAAATTAACTATCACAATAACCAAAATATCTCCTGTCTTGTGACTTTTCAAGTACAATTTTATCAATTGCTGTTGTCTGTATGTAGCTATATAATCTAGGTACCACAATATGTTTAAAGCACTTAGCCACTCTCTGCCCCACCCCCCATGCACCATCTTCTTCTCAAATACCTAAAGTAGTGTGTGTATGTATTGGTACAAAATTATAATATTACAGTCAAGTGCCAGAGTATTCCAACCATCATATTTCAATGTCAGCATTGTTGTTTGAATCATGTTTAGAATGTACTGTGTAAGGAATCTGTCTGCAGTACAAATAAGAGGCCAAACAGGAGTAGATGAAAAGGAAGAGGAATCAGGAACTGATTCCAAATAAAAACATTATCCAGAGGAAACAGGAAAAGACTGTCCAGACACTGGAGACTATAATGAGGAAGAAAAAGCAATAACCAGTACAGATGGGCGGAAACTGAGCAACTAACAGAGGTAGAACCATGTTTATTTGAGAAAGTGTGTTCTGAGATTTGGGGGGAATTTGTGGTCATTCCCCATAGTTCCTGGGTCTATGATAATACTATAAATAGATACTTAAGCAGCTTGCATGAGCTCCTGTCAGCAATCAAGATGTTTCCTAAACCTGTAATTCTCCGCATTTGTGTCTTCCTCTCTTTTTTTAATATATGTATATTTTTATTTTGATAGGTACTAACTTGACTAATTCATTTCCCACTTGCCACAATATTCAAAATATTTTAATATCTAGAGAATTGTGAAAGCTTAAGGAGATGACTGGAAAGGATGTTGAAACCAGGTCTGTCCCAGAAAATATGGGACAGATGGTTATGGGGCATTAAAAAAAGAAAACTGTTAAACCTACAATTCAGTACCTTATTTTTTTAAAGCTTGAAGATCTTGCAGAGCAAGGCATATGTTATTGTTTCATCTCTTTTGATATAACTAAATTCTTTCAAACACATACAATTAAAAAATAATCCAGGGAAGCGGATGTAGCTCAGGTGACTGGGCTCCCACCTACCACATGGGAGGTCGCTGGTTCGGATCCCGGTGCCTCCTAAAGAAGACAGTGAGCTTGCGTGACAGGTAGGCATGGAAAGCTGACACAAGAGACACAAGAAGAAAAAACATAATGAGAGACTCAACAAAGCAGGGAGCAGAGGTTCCCGGTGCCTCCTAAAAAAAGAAGTCAGCGAGCTGACATGAACAGCAGGGGTGGCAAGCTGATGCAACAAGATGACACAAAAAGAGATGTGGGAAGGGAAAACATAATGAGAAACACAAAGTAGGGAGTGGAGGTGGCTCAAGCGATTAGGCACCTCCCACATGAGAGGTCCCAGGATCGGCTCCCGGTGCCTCCTAAAGGAACAAGGAAGACAAACAGACACAGCAAGTGAAAAACAACAAGGAGGTAGGGAGAAATAAATAAATAAAATAAATCTTTAAAAAAAAATAATTCAGTCAAGTAAATTGTATGTCTAGGTGAATAAAAATGCAATCTGTCATAGATGAGTGTTGTATTTTCCAGCTCTTCATTAGTTGTTATATGCAATAAATTATACATTCTGGACTCTGCATTCCTTCAGAACTGCAAATGAAAAGACTTAGCCATCTTTGCATTTTTTATTGAATTAAAGTCCTCACTAATTATTCATCAGCTATAAAACATTATAACTGTTCAGTATTTTTGAGGCATTTGGGTTATGAACTAACCCTAATTTTAATAGTTTACTCATCTAATTGTTTTAACAAAGATAGAATGCCTTTTTATTTCATACTCTAAATTAAACATCAAATGCAATTTTTAAAAACAACCAGATTCACTGAATTTTAGAACTGAAAAACATTCAATTTTCTCAAGATAAATAAGAAAATTGAGACTCATTGAAGTGATTGCCAAAAATCATATTCTTACAAGATCGACCCAGCCAGAAAAGGCATTAAAACCACTTTCTCAAACCCCTTAAGCTCCAAGTTTTCTCTATAACACGTAAACTTTCTATCTGTGATTTTCACAAAGCATTGATTCTAAACATATTCAAGGTACTAGTGCCCAAAAGATTTTTGTATATTTCTTGTAACCTGGCCAGCTGCCAGTGATCCTTGTCCTCTGTCACATGGCAAAGCATTTGGCAGTGTCTGCTGGTCTCTCCCTTCTCTTCTGGGTTTTGTTGTTTTCAGTTTTACTTCCATGGCTCGCTCCCTCTCTGTATTCATTCCATTTATAAAGGACTCCGGTAAGAGGATTAAGATCCACCCTGAATTCGTGAATGAGGTGGGTCAAACCTTCACTGATGCAGCCTTCTTAAAAGGCCTATTTACAATGGGTTCACACCCACAGGAACGGATTAAATTTAAGAACATGTCTTTCTGGGGTACACATACAGTTTCAATTCACCACACTAATAAACTTAAAAAATACGAATGATACTATTTATTGAGTTCCCCCTATGTGCTACTTATTAATTTCATTCAATTTTCAAAAGCCCCATGAGGATGGGCTTAGTAATCTGCCTAAAATCATGTGACTGGGAAGTGGCAGAACTGAGTTTTGACCCAGGACTTTCTTACTGACTCCAAATCTGGTATATTTTCTTTTATTTCTATAAGTTTGAAAACTTATATTAATGTAATATATGCACATAGCTGAGAAATCAAATAGAAAAATTTATAAAAATAATAGAGGCGAAATACAGAATAATTTGTTGGTGGCCTTAAAGTAAGGAAGATCTTCTTATATAAGATACCAAAAGCAAAGGACAAAAAGATGATGAACTGATAAATTTGACTTCATTAAAATTTAAACATCTCTGCATGACAAAAAAAATAAGCAAAGTTAAAGAAAATGTATAGATTCATAGAAAATATCTGCAATGTATAAAGTAGGCAAAGGATAATAACCTAGAATATGTATATAATATATATTTATTTAAAACCTTTACACCAATAAGGAAAAGACAACCAATAGAAATGTAAGCAAATGATATGAACAAGCAGTTCATTGGAGAAGAAATGCAATTAGTTAATAAACACATGACAAGATGCTAAATATCACTGGTAATCAGATAAATACCTACTGAAACAAGAGTGAGATACCATTTTAAAGCCAGCGGATTGGTAAAGACCTACTAGTATCAGAGTTGGTGAGGTTATAGGAAAAGAGGTCTTCTACACTGCTGGTGAGAGTGTAATTGGTAAAATACTTTGAGGGCAATTTGGTAATTTGGCAATCTAGTACTATTGAAAACTCATACACCCTATAAATGAGCTCCACTTCTATTTATCTTTACTAGAGAGGCACTGCTAACACATATGTGCAGGGAAACACATACAAAGATACTGATTGTATCATTGTTACAATGAATCATTAGAAACTAGCACGTCCACAGGAAGTGGAATGACTAAATTAACTGTAGCTTATATTATGAAATGTTATGCAACATATAAAAAGGAGGTGGCTTTTTATATATACTAGGTGCCTTACATTCCAGTTTACCCAGGATATCTCCAGTTTATACCCATTGTTCCCATATTCACACTCAAAATTTCCCCATAGAGACAGATCTTAAATCCTTTTTTTTTTTTAAATAGGGTTAAAAAAAAGGCAGGAAGCCTAAATTTACATAAAATAATATATGATATATGGAAACACGGGCACACAAAGAACAATTCCATACATTTACAAGAATTCATATGTATGCATGTAAACACATATGAAAATATTTTAAAAGGTATGCATCAAACAGATAAAATAGTTAATGGCTGCTGGTGGTGAAAGATCATGGTAGATTTTAATTGTTAGCCTTATCTGCAATGTTCACATTTTTACAGGAAACATATATTTATTAAATAGTACAGAAGAGTTTTAGTGAAAAACAGTGGAACCCTGCTCTACCCTTCTCTACTTTTTAATCCCATTTCCAGAATAAATCACTTTTTAACTCTTGACTGGTTTTCTTAGTAGTTAATCCCTTGTGGCTTAAGGAGATAAATAGCAATACTACCTACCTTATTGGATTATTGAGAGGAATAATGAGTGACTACAAACCAAGGACTTAGAACTCTAGCTGGCACATAGTACTCAATATAGGTTAGCTATTAGTATTTTCATTTTACCATTGGTTCCTCATTTATCAATTTTAGACATTATCTATTGACCTTAGCGGTGATAAATGAGATTTTAGAGCTCTTATACCTTAGCTCCTTCCTCATCCTCTCAATTACTTTCATCTTTTCAACCACAGGTTAACTCAGTTTGATTTTTTTTTCTTGAGGTACTGGGGACCAGTGATTGAACCCAGGACCTCATGGGAAGCCGGAACTCAACCACTGAGACACATAGGCTTCCCTGAGTTGGTTTTTTGTTTGTTTGTTTTGTTTGTTGTTTGTTTTTTGTGTTTTGTTTTTTAGGAAGCACGAGAACCCAACCAGGGACCCTCCATGTGGGAGGTGGGTGTTCAAGTGCTTGAGCCATATCTGCTCCCCTCGGTTTAATTCTAATTCTCCCATTGCTTTAACTTCAAACTCACCAGTATTTAACAGAGTATGATCAGAATTACTGCACTAAAATTTGGAAGAGAATCTGGTTACCTTGATTATGGAAAACTGTTTTTTAATTTCTTGCTGAAGTTCTTCTTTTCTTGGCCATCTTTCTTGGCTTTTTCTTTTGTAAAATTGCCCATTTATAAGTAGGTTATTACTGTGCTTCTATTCTGTTTCCCTCCAGGTTCTAGAGGTATAGTTTCAGGGTGCAGCCCTAACTGATATTGTTACTCTCCCAATAAATTTTTTTTTGATGGATTGAAGGACCTTTTATTAGTGTTTTACAGTCATGGCATGTTTTAATCTTACCAAGTTAGGATACAGAATCCTGAGAAAATCTCATACAGTTCACATTCATCTCATTCTCCTATGTGCTGCTTAATGAACTTGGTGTTGCCAAATCAATTGGCATGTTAGCTTCCCTTTGGGTTATAACTTTAGTTACAACTACCACTGCCCTGACCCACAGGGCTACACTGCATGCATGTTAACTCTCTGGAGGAAGAATAGGCAAAAGCCTTTTTCTGGTTTGAGTTGAAATAGACTAAAATTTTTAAAAAGACTATTGAATGATTAAAAATAAAATGAAAATAAGCACAGAGTGCAAGGAGTATTAGTGATTTGGCTTACAAAGAAGAGATGTTATATTTTGCAAGCCAGGGTTTTAGTTCGTTTACACCCACTCTGGGAGTTTTATTTTCCCCTGAATGAATAGCACTAAGTGCCATTAAAGTAGCCTTTTATACATGAAGTGATCTTGCTCATAATAAAGACAAATAAAGTAAGTTCTCCTCTAAATCACTTTTTCCAGATTTGAGATGATCTTCTTTCTCATAAGTGATAAAATGTTTTATAAATTATTAACGAGCTATACAAAATATAAACTTATTATAATTATGTAGTTCCAGCTTAAAAGAAGATGGAATTTAGAGAAAGGAAGTTTAAGAAGGGAGAAGCAGGATAAAGCTGATTAACAAATTCTAGGGATTAGACACTAAAACTATTACTTTGCCCAACACTGGTATTAATGCTTTTGACTTTTTAATTTATGAAAATGTTTTCCCTATTGAAAATAAACTTGTTAATCGCTAAAAAATTTTGGAAAAATAGAAAAATGCATAGAAGAAGAAAAAAATCTCCTGCACTCTGACTCAGGAAAAGACCACTAAAACATTTCTATGTTATAGGCTTCCTTCCTTTTTCCCACTTTGCCTGACTGTCTGCCTTTTTCCGTCTTTCTTTTTTTTAAGTTTTAAACTTTTTAAAAAAAGATTTATTTTTATTTATTTATTTCCCACCCCACCCCAGCCCACCCTTGTTGTTTTTGTGCTTCCTGTCTGCTCTGTGTCTGTTCATCTTCTTCTTTTTTTTTTTTAAGAGGTACCAGGAACTGAACCTGGGACCTCCCATGTGGGAAGGAGGTGCCCAATCACTTGAGCCACCTTCTCTCCCTGCTTCTCTCCCTCTCATTGTGTTTCCTTGTTGCATCATCATCTGGTTGCATCATTATCTGGTTGCATCATCATCTTGCTGCACCAACCCGTCGCATCAGCTCACTGTCTTGCTTGTCTTCTTTAGGAGGCACTGGAACTGAACCCAGAACTCCTATGTGGTAGGCGGGTGCACATCTGCTTGAGCCACATCTGCTTCCTTAAGTTTCAAACTTTTAGTTTGGAGATATTTTCAAACTTACAGTATAGTTACAAAAGTAACATACCCTTATCCCCCCAGATATTCAGATCCACCAATTTTAATATTTTACCACATTTGCCATATCATTCTATCTATTCAACAATCTATCATCTATCTATCCATACATCTATCTGTGTATCTGTCTATTTAGCAGTCCATTTTCTGAACACTTCAGTGTAGTTTGTAAACATCATTCTCCTTGAATACTTAACACTGCAATGCACATTTCCTAAGTACAAGGATATTCACTTATGTAGCCTCCTTAAGTGCAGTTATCAAGTTCAAGAAATTTAACATTGATATTTAGCTTATGGCCTATATTCTAATTTTTTCATGTATCCAAATAATGTCCTTTTGAACCTTCTCTCCTCCTCTGTTAGATCCCATCCAGGATCATGTATTGCCTTTAATTGTCATTGTCTTTTTAGTTGCTCTTTCTATTTTTTTCAACTGTGGGAACATATATACAACATAAACTTTCCCATTTCAACTATTTCCAAGCATACAATCAGTGGTATTAATCACATTCACTATGTTGCATTACCCTTACCACCTCTCATTACTAAATCTTTCCTATTTCCTCAAACAGAAATCCAACATCCATTTTGCATTACTTTCCATTCTCAATGCTTCCTGCCCCTGGCAACCTGTACTCTAATTTTGTCTCTATGAGCTTGCATATGCTCTGATATTTTCTTTGTACTTCTTCCTCCCTCCACCTTTATGAAATTCTTATCACAAATTACATGTTTATACACTATGAGTCCAAAACCACTTATTTCTAATTAAATTTTATACATTTGCATTTTAGATCCTGTAGGAAGTAAAAAGTAGAGTTACAAAGATACCATAGTACTGGCATTTTTCTTTATACCTGTCATTACCCCACCAGAGATCTCTAGCTCTTCATGTGACTTTTATCTATTATCTAGTGACCTTTCCTTTTAAGCTGCAGAACTCCCTTTAACATCTCTTGTAGGGCTGGTCTAGTGGTGACAAACTCCCTCAGCTTTTGTTTATCTGGAAATGCCTTAGTCTCTCCTCCATTTTTTTCTTCCTCCATTTTTGAAAGACAATTTTGCCAGATATAGAATTCTTGGTTGGTAGTTTTTTGCTTTAGCACTTTAAATATGTCACCCCACTGCCTTCTTGCCTCCATGGTTTCTGATGAGAGATCAGTACTTAATCTTGTTGAGGCTCCCTTGTATGTGATACATTGCTTCTCTCTTGCAGCTTTCAGAATCTTCTCTTTATCTTTGACATTCAACAATTTGATTATAACATGACATGGTGTGGGTATATCCTCTTTGGAGTTCACTGAGCATCTTGTATGTATATATTCATGTCTTTCATTAAATTTGGGGAGTTTTCAGCCACTATTTCTTTAAATAGTCTCTCTTTCTTCTCCTTCTTGGACTCCCACAAAGCATATATTGGTACTCTTGATAGTGTCCCACGGGTTCCTTGGGCTCTGTTCACTTTTCTTCATTTTTTCATCTTCCTGCTCCTCAGACTGGAAGATTTCAATGGTCTTATCTTCAAGTTCACTGATCCTTTCTTCTGCCAGCTCCATCAAGGGAAGTTTTAATTTCTAGCATTGTGGTCTTCACCTTTGTTTCTTTTTCATAATTTCCACCTTTATATTGATATTCTTTCTGTGTTCATCTATTGTTTTCTTGATTTTCTTTAGTTCTTTGTCCATGCTTTCCTTTAGCTCTTTAAACATATTTAGGACCATTTTTTAAAAAGTCTTTTCAGGTATGTTCCAGGTCTGGTACTCTGATTGATTTCTAATTGATTAGAAAATTTCTGATGTTCAATTTTCTCCTTTGCATGGGCCATTGCTTCCTGTTTTTGTTGTTGTTTTGTTGTTGTTGTTTTGTAGATTTTGTAATCTTTTGTCAAAAATTGGACATTTTGATATTTTAATGTGTCATCACTGGGATTTAGACTCTGAGGTGTCTGTTCCTTAAACTTGTATCCAGGTAGTGTTTTTGACAGAGCTTTCCTTTTTAAAAGGAGCTAACAAAAAAAGGTGGTGGGAGGGGGAAGAAAATGCCTTTCCCAGTCTTTGCAGACTGATCTGTGCAAGTGCTTTCCTTCAAGGATTATCCATAAAATGAGTTTAGAGAATAGCTCCATGTCAAAGCATAGGGAACTCCCTGATTTTTTCTGAGGGCATGTGTCTTGTCTTGGGCATACATATCTGGCCTTAGGAATTCTCCTGTTTACACAAAGATGAATGTCCCTTCTTCTCTAGAAAACAGTTTCTTCACAGTCCCAGACACTGCACTGTATCTTCTACAGCTGGCAATCCCTTGCCCCAGGTAGCACTTAACTGCTCTCCCATAGCATTCTATAGGAGTGCTTGGTGAGCTACCTTCTACAAGCACAGAAGTTCTGGGATGTGGAGTCCTTCAGGCCACCACAAGACAGATGGAGCCAGATATATATGCTCCCAATATGTACACAAGGATTACTCTCCTGTCTCTGGAGGGACCAGGGATCCACATTGGGAGCATGAGCTGGTCCGAGCCACGCCAGTGAGGGGTGCAGGAGGGGCCAGCAAGGGTGCCAGGAAATCCTACCACTTTTAAGTAGCCTTTTTTTTAAATTCAACATTTGTCCTGTTACTTCAGTCCTTTGTTTTCTGGTGCTTAGAGAATGATGTCTCTGCCAATTCTTGCTGGTTGGTCAAAGCTTCTGTGGGGTATGTGCCCTGAAGTGTCTCACTCCACCATTTGATGGGGGCCTTCTTGCCTTCCATCTTTCCCTCCTTCCCCCTTCCATCTTCCCTCCCTCCCTCCCTCCCTCCCATGTTCCCTCCCTCCCTTTCTTTATTTCTTTCTTTCCTTCCTTCCTTCCTTCCTTCCTTTCTTTTTTCTTTCTTCCTTTCTTTCTTTTTCTTCTTTCTCTCTTACTTCTGACCTAATATACATAATGGTATTATACCATAGCCACTGTTTTTTTAACTTAGTTTTTCACCTACTTACATGGGACATTTCCCTATATTATTTCCTTACAAAAGAATTTTAGGGTAGTGGATGTGGCTCAAGTAATTGAACTCCTGCCTACCACATGGGAGGTCCCGGGTTTGGTTCCTGGGTCCTCCTGGAGAAGGTGAGCTGGCACGATGGGTAGGCACCATGAGCTGACACAACAAGATGATGCAACAAAGAGACACAAAGAGGAAAGACAATGAGAGATACAACAAACCAGGGAGCTGAGGTGGCTCAAGCAATTGAGCACCTCTCTCCCACATGGGAGGTCCCAGGTTCAGTTCCCGGTGCCTCCTAAAGAGAAGATGAGCAGACAGTGGGTGCAAACAATGGGGGGCAGGGAATAAATAAAATAAATCTTTTAAAAAAACAATTTTAATGTCTATACAGTATTTCATTGCATGGTTATAACACAATTTATTTAAATAAACTCTTAGTACTGATTTATAGGGTGTTTCTACATTGGCTATTATAATTATTATTATTACTGTTTTATTAAAACTTTATACATGCAATTATTTTCATTTGTGTATACATTTTTTCCATAAAACGAAGTCCTAAGGATTAGAACTTTGGGGTTAAACATATAAATATAGTTAAGATTTTTGCTATATGTTTCAAATTGAACCTATTTATATTCCTACCAGTACACTAATATTTTTATAACACTATACTTTTATAAAAAGAAATAAGAGTCAGCAACTACCAGTTGTATAGCTGATGGCTTCTAGAGAAAGAGTGAATATTACTTTCCATTCCCAAGGACTACATGTTCACCAGAGTAAGGGTCAAAATGATTCATTCATCATATTAATTCAGAAAAAAATATAATTGAACCCCTGAAAAGTTCTGAAATCAACTTCCAATAGAAAGCAAGGCTTCACATTACATGTTATATCACCAAATCTCATATGGAGTAATTAAATTCAAATATTTATGAGCAGTGAATAATGAATTGAGTGTAATAACTAGTTATTTCTTTTAATAATTGATACTTATATAAAAGAAGGAAAATATACTCAGGGGGTAAAGTGTGATTAGAGCCCCCTTTTAAAAAATTAGACCAGTAAAAAGAGTTTATTGAGAAATGAGAGAAAAGAGAAAATTACATGCCTGAGACTTGGATGCAGGCATCCTCCAGGCAGAGAGGCATGCCTGGGATTGGGAGATTGCCTTTATTAAAGCCATTCTTCCCTCCTTCCCTTTCCTAATGTTGGGGAGGGGCCCCAGCTGTTTGCTGTTCTGAATGGTTGCCTTTCAGGATGTGAAACTCTCTGACTATTCCTATTGAGATTGAGGGAAAGCAGGTCCAGCACCATAGTTGGAACTGGATGAAATCCCCACATGACTAATACCTTGTTCTGGAAGGTGTTGATTCTGGAAGAAATAAACTTAGAATCTTGAAGATACGTGGTCCTACTAAAAGGATAAAGAAGATGGTGGTAAGTAGGTCCAAAAAGGGGGCCAGCCATGATGTACTGGACCACAAGAGTGAGAAAGGCCAGGTACCTCCAGAGGCTGCATCTTTCGGAAGTTGATGGGCTTCATCTTATAGATTTTGAATGCTGTCTAGGACAATTCCAGAATGATTTATATAGAAAGAGCATTCTTTCTTGAGGAACAGGCAGATTCTTCCCTGTGCTTCTGTTAGCATGGGCTCTGCGATTTTGTAGCACCACAGTGGCAGGGGAGTCTATTTGCTGTCTAAGGGTTTCCAAGGCACGGCCAGTTTCTCCTACATTGTTGGTTAACTCTAGGGAGAGATTGTGGTAGACCTGCTGGGTTTGGTATAAACTGCTAACCCCAGTTCCCACAGCAGTGGTTATGCCTAGGACAGCTAGAAGGGGAATGAGAAGAGGCACTGCCCTTTTAGTTATTGTATGACAAGAAAATACAGGAAATGGGACAGTTAGATTTTCAAGACCATAATAAATAGAGCGAGTGATGTATGCTAGTGAGCACAAGCCAGTCCAAAGGGGAGGCAAAGAGAGGTGGGCTTCATCTCCACAAAGAAAGAAAATTCCATCTTAATAGTTTAAAGTAGCAGCAAATGTGAGATTAGTTATTGATGAGCTGGAGCCCTCTTCAGATCTTACTGCTCACTGGCTAACCTGCTAGCAGAAAGAAGCAACATATACACATTGGGCCCTGGATCATGAAAAAGGATGCTTCTCTGGGTGTTCCAGACAAGGGTTAGCTTCTCCTCCCAGGCCATAGAGGTCTAGTTTATGACGCGTCCACAGCATCTTTGGTGGGGTGTATTGGTCTGCATAAGTTGTGTTTAGAAGTATAGAATCACAAGAGCTAGCAGGGTGTTCCCAACAGTACTGGGTAGTGTTTGAGTCCCTTACTACTCCTCCCCTATGCTGCCGAGCCTTGAGTGGATCTCTGGTGCTGGTAGCATTGTGGGTTTAGTGGGGTACTTTGTTAAGTAGACATCTGGCCTGCCCTCTCCCTAGCAATAGGATGATGTAGTAGACTACATGAAGCTTCATCTGGGCTTAAGTAAGAGGTTATAGCACACAATTTATGTACTTGTTTTGACAAAGACACTACTTAATTTTCTTTCTTGAAGAAGTATTTCAGTCCATCCAATGGCTGGCACTCGAACGTCTCATCAGGTGCTTCCAGCAATTGGCACTTCTTTGGGCAGCAGGCTACACTCGGGATCAGTGCACCCAGTTGGCAATTCCTTTAACAGCAGTGCTCGTCGGGTATTGGGGAGTGTTACCTGCCTCTAGACCTCCTGGCTGGCTTGCTAGATGTTACTGGAACACTGGATTCTCCAGGTTCTTGGCTATGTCGCATAAAAGAATTTAAGAACATGCCAGTTTAATTAGGCCAGTAAAAAGAGTTCATTGAGAAAAGAGAGAAAAGAGAAAAGGACACTCCCGAAATGTGGATGCGGGCATCCTCCAGGCTAAGAGACGATTTTGATTTCAATATGCATATTTGTGGGAAATCATGATTTCGAATGAACTTTTGCTCTTTTTATTTTGAATTGGGGTGATGTTGACAAGGGATTCTGAAATAATGAAAAAGAATTTATAAATATTTCTAAAGTTATAAGATTATTGAAGCTGTGGCGGCAGTCAACACAAAGTATTGTTGAACTCCTACTATGCTCGAGGCCCTGTGCTAGGCAAGTGTGTGTAGTAAGATGACTAAGCTGAGCTTCTGACCCTCGTGATTCAATGAGGAGATAATTGATTATAATATAATATAAGTGACCTTGGAGTTCTGAAAAGGAGAATAAATTCTTGGGAGGCAGGTTAGAGAGGGGGCAGGGCTACTCCAGGAAGACCCCTACAAATCTCTATGAATACAATCCAGTCACTAAAGTCAACAGGCAACACTTTACTTTGCTTATAGCATTAAAAATAGGGAAAAGGGGCATTATCCCCATGAGCTTACTTCTCAGGCTAGAAGGGGTTAGGAACGCCTATAATGATAAAGCTATGAACTTTGGTAGAATCTTCAAAAAAAGTATGAATAATATAGGAAAATGTTCATAGCTGGAAATAATTTTTCCTCATAATCCTGTAGGTGTTTGCCCCTGTCTTTTATTTTCCTTTGCAGCTATTGAGAAGTCTGATGCTGTTCTGACTCTCAGTCCTTTGTATATGACCTGGGTTTTTGTCTTTTTAGAAGCTTTTAGGATCTCCCTTTATCCCCCATGCTCTAAATAGCTTCTGCTTCTCTTTTGTTTCTTGACCACAAGCATGGGCATTCACATTTCCTTCCGGTTCCAGTGGTGATAGCTAAGACTTGGCTAAGACAGTTAATAAGACTTTACTACATGCTTAAAGATTTCAGGCTTAAATTTTTGTATTTATCATTCTTAGCTCACAGGCTATTCAATTAGCACGTTTTCTCCATAATTGCCATAATGCCACTTTCCCAACTACTCCTTTTTTTCTCAGTGTAATGATTTTTCACTCAAAAACATACTAAACAAAAATTCCCTAGAGGACCGTTATTTCGATATTATGGTTTCTTAGAAAGAAACATTCACCAATTCACCTGACACAACAGTTTCTAGTTAAGAGAATGTAATGTGGAAAAAATTTGAATTGTGTGCTATGTTTGACTTTCCTTTTGCGTATGTTTTTATATGCATCAAGTGAGAGGGATTCTTAGTCTCTTTTGAAGTGCTCTTGTGCTTAGCCTTCATTTTGTGCTAAAGGTTTTTTTTTTAAAATATATATTTTTTATTAAAGAAGTTGTGAGCCTACAAAACAATCATGCATAATGGGAAGAATTCCCATGTATCACCCCTCCACCAACACCTTACATTGTCGTGGAACATTGTAAACATTGTGGAAAAAAAGAAGAACATCAACAGACTATTACCATTAACTGTGATCCATAGCATACTTTTGGTATATTTTTTCCATATCCCCCCTATAAATACACCATGTATTAGTATTGTCCATTTGTTATAGTTCATGAGAGAACACTCTCATATTTGTACTGTTAACCATAGTCTATCATCCACCACATGGTTCACTGTCTTCTACAGTTCCATGCCTTGTACAATCCATCCAAAGTGTACACTCAGTGGCTCTCAGTTTCATCACAGAATTGTGCAGTTATCACCTCAGTGAATTTTTTTAACGTTTTCCTTAGTCCAAAAGAAAAACTCCCATACCCTCCTATCATTGACCCTTAGCATTGATATATTACCTTCTTTGATATTGATGCAAGAATATTACAGTATTGCTGTTAACTATAGTTCATAAAGTACACTAATTATATTTTCCCATGAATCACCATATTCCTAACACCTTGTAATAGGGACATACATTTGTTCTAGGTCATATAACAACATTCTTATATTTGTACTATTAACCACAATCCTCATCCACCTGTGGGCTAACTATGTTATCCAGTCCTTAGATTATTCTCTAGATTTCTTTCAATTGACATTTATGTCCCTAACTTCCCCTTTCAGCCAC
>JAQZBX010050153.1:0-19738 GCA_029593785.1 Cabassous unicinctus | reverse complement strand
ACCCACCTCCTCCAGGACTGGGTGATGTCTGCACCCCGTGAGACCCCAACTACCCCCCCCCATTACTGGATGACATCCGCACTTCCATGACACCCACTCCTTCTAGGACTAGGTGAGGTGTGCATTCCAAGGTTCGATCCCACCCCCAACACAACTACATGATGTCTGTGCTCCTGTGAGACCCCAGCCCACTCACTCCAGGACAGGGTGAGGTCTGCACCCCTGTGAGACCCCCAACCCACCTCCTCCAGGACTGGGTGACTTCTGCACCCGCATGAGAACTCAACTCACCCCCTCTGAGACTGGGTGATGCTGGTTTCCTGTGAGACCCTGACCACGCCTTCTAGGACTGGGTGAGGTCTGCACCACCATGAGACCCTGACCCACCTCCACCAGGACTGGGTGAGGTCTGCACCCCCATGAGACCCTGACCCACCTCCTCCAGGACTGGGTGAGGTCTGCACCCCTGTGAGACCCTGGCCCACCTGCACGGCAGCAACTGCCACGCTGCTATTTAACTGCTGGTTGGTTGGTTTGTCTCTCCCACTACATCATAAGTTCAAGGAGGGCAGGCCCCGTGCCTTTCTTATCACTATCTCCAGGGCCCTGGACACCGCTTTGCCCAGGAGAGTATTCAGTGAATAAATGGATGGATTAGTGAACTTAATGATTTTTAAGGTCCCTCCCTGTCTCTAAAAGTTGATAACTCTGCTTTGTTTCTAGGCTTCTTCCAGAACTTCAGACTCAATATTCATCTCATTTAAGAAACCTTACATAAGTAACTTCACACTTTGATATCAAAAGTTTCTGGCACCAGGCAGAAATTTCATCTTTATATAGTACAATTTCAATGAAATCCTACTCCTGAGTCTGTGAATACAAGGTGGAGATAAGTCATATATTTGTTAACTCTCAAAGGTTTATTAGAAATTTTTAAGAATATTTGAATCTGAGATAATGCCATGCCAATAAAATATCTTTTTTATAAGCTTTTTAAAATAAGCATTTTCTGGGTTTTTTTCTGTTCTGATGCTGAATGTTTAGACACTAAATTTGATGGGAATTTATCTAGTACACTCCTAAATGCTGAACAAATATGAGAAACACAATTTCCAATAATACTACTAGTGTTCCTTGGGGAAAGTTTACTTCCACTTTCAGTCACAATAATGCTACCTTTACAACTGATAATATTGTCTTTTTAAATATTTGCCCAGTTTTTCTTATCTTTATCATACAAGTAGTGCTTTATCTATTCTGACTTACTATCTAATTGCATCAGGAATACCTTGTCTTCCCAAATAAATTTCCAAAATAAATTCTAAATTTTGTGAAATTATGGACTGTATCTTACACATATTTTATTCTCCTCAGAACCTCTAGCACAGGTATAGATTAAGGGCTCAATATACATGAATGAGCAAAACTTCAGATTTAGAGAACACCTATTCCCTTTCCATTCTTTAAATTAGAGAGCAGCAAATTATGCCCACAGACAAACACATCAGGCACCTGTTTTTGTAAATAAAGTTTTATTGGTACACAGCCACACCCGTTCATTTACATATCATCAATGGTTGCTTCCAGGCAACAATGGCAGAGTTGAGTATTGGGACGGGGACTCTATGGCCCACAAAGCCTAAAATATTTAATATGGGTCTTTTACAGACAAAGTTTGGCAACCACCTTTTTAAATAACTTTGATTGGTGAGGAAACTCAGCGTCAGGTAAATGACTCGTCCACATTTGTGGTTGAACCTATCTCTTAATCGACTTTTATAGGATGCATTTTTACTATCAGATGGAATGCTTGCTGACAATAATGGCATTTTAGTTTATACAAAATCAAATAAATAGTATAACCACAAATGAAGTTTATCAAAAGACCTCTAAGGGTTTATACTAACCAGAAATGAAAATCTAAATATTTCTCTGAATTAAAATAGCATATTAGTAAAATTAATTAGTTTTGTTATTCCATATATAGTTTAACAAAGATTTACTCTCATAGAATTTCATCAATTAAAAAAAAAAAAAAATACTGACAAATAAGTCCAAGTCTTATAACAGAGTTCTAAAAGATGTTGAAAGCAGTAAGTGTCAGAGAAAATGCTTTTAAAGTGGACCGAGTTGACCTCCCAGGCTACTCTAGTAAGATATGAATAACAAAAAAAAAGAAAAAACCTGGCAATGGAAGGAAAAATAAACAGCATGTACCATCCCCCAGCTTTCTTTCCTTATGAAGGCAATGAGGAGATAGAGCAGAAAGCTACAGCAGGAAGCAGAATTACTTCTCCAATCAATCTATTAATTTGGAACACTCTGATTTCCAACAGTTTACTGAAATCTGAGTTCCCATAGAGGGAACAATTCCATCAGAAAGATCTTAATGTTTATATGCCAAGCGTCACTTAAGCTGAGAAGGCAAAGGAATAAGAAAAGAGAAAAATACCCCTATTAAGACAAAAAGTGAATTCAATTAGTCTAAACTGCTTAGTTCTTGTCAGACAGAGGATCTTAAGTGTAGATATTTTAGGTAGCAAAGAGATGATGTTTCCCAGGGTAGCATATATCATACAGTGATACAGACACTCCTGGGGCAGAAAGCACATGTAGCTGGCGGGCTCTCAAGGCAGGTGGAGAGTGAAATGTTATAGATGATACTTAAGAACCGTCTGGTACACATGATATGTCCCCTATTGCAAATCACCAGCCATGAGTCTTCTCATTTTGGCACAAGGTCAATGATTCGTTCCACTGAGTTGGAAGAGCAGGAAGAGGAGAAGAAGTTAAAGTAGAATCAGGCTGGAGCAGAGCTGAGAATAGAACCTTTAACTGGATAAAGCCAAGGTGCATAGATAATTATATATGGACAGCTAGCGTCGCACTGTATTATAAAAGCACAGTTGCCTGCAAAACGTGAATGCCTACCTGCCACCTCCAACCAGTGCATGGACAACCTCTCCTTTTTACTCAGAGACCCAGCTACTGAAATCCTCTTGTCAAAGGATTGCTCAAAGCTGTGTGGATCTTGCCAAATGGAGAAAGCAGAATAGAGGCAGGCTAGATTAGGGAATAAAGAGACGAGTCTGGGGCCTGGCAGAAAAACACGTGGCCATGGAGACCCCACAAGACGGCTGCTGGAAGAACCCCGCAAGAACCCCCATTCAGAACGGGATTTCCTCCGGGATCAGGGAAAAGCCCCGGATATTATCAAAGGGCTTCATCATTGCCCCCCCACCACCACATTAGCAAAGGGGTGGAATAATTAATGATTTAAACAGCAAGCGCGGAAGCCAAATCAGCCCTGTTTTGCCCTTTCTCTCCCTGCCTGGATTAGCACACAAGTAGACCTGGGGACCTTCATCTGTAATGGGGACTTGTAGATTGTAGATCAGCCCTTTTTATGCCTTTTTAGCCCTTTTCCTCTCTCTACCTATGACCCATAATCTGTTATTTTCTCCCAGTTCTCTTCTCTCATTTTCTTAATAAACTACTGCCCTAGCTGAACTGGCGTGTACTTAAAATTCTCTTTTGTAACATAGCCAAGAACCTAGAGAAAACCCGGCAGCAGAATCACTGGCCACAGTTGCACTGGTACATGGCAGCTCGTGCTCCAGAGATCCCGCCTCCCCCACATCTTTCCACCAAAGATACCAGTGGACCTACTAAGTATTAGCGTTTTGCACAAAGAGCTGACAGTGTGCCTTCCTTCCTGGGTCCCTTCCGCTGTGAGCACTGACAATGGAACAAGTCGTTTTCAACACACGATTACCTTGAATACTTCTTTTGAAGAAGGCCTTGCAGCCCTCGCAGGACCAGACCCCATAGTGGTAGCCTGAGGCATAGTCATTGCACACTGCACAGTAGCGTGTCTCCTTGGCGGACTCCATGGCCATGCCCCCCTTGTCACCTGCACCGGCCAATCTCTCTCTGCCACTCTGGCGCCGGTTATCTGAATTTGGCCTGGGGGTGGGAAAAAAGAGAGAAAAGGAAAAAAAAAAAAAAAAAAAAGGACAGTGAATCCATTAACATTAGAAAAGCCCAAAGAGGCAGCACTCTCCTCTAAAGAATAAGAGGCTTGGGAGACGGGGCAGATCCACTTTATTCTGACATTTTGAAATAATGAATCATAATGTGAGCTAATCTTTCATTACCTCTTGCAGTCTGTTGCAGCAAAAGGTGTTTGCCTATTATATTAACCTGAAGGGGAAATTGTTCATGGGCAACTTGCTTAAAAACCGTACTCCCTCCACCAGAATATATTAGTCCGAATTTATTCAATGATAAAATGCAATTAGCTGGTTTCTAATCGACATTCATTTTTCTCAGGGATTCACGATTAATTGATAACCATTAGAGACCAAGGCTCATTCTAAATTCTGGACGACACTAAGGTCTTTAAGAGGCAGAGACAAAACATGAAAGAGCTGGAGCACTTGGAACTCACATGAACCAGCACAGGACAAGTGTAGGAAAACGACAATTCAAATTTTAAGTCATTGCTACCAAGTTACCTTGGATACCAGTTTTTATAACTTTATAATTTGAGGATACTATTCTTCAAAACTCAATCCTCCTTTTTAAACTTTGAAGAACGAGAAGAGCTCAGGGACACAGCTGGTTACACCAGCTTTCCAAGAGTTCATGGAAGAACCATGTGCCAGAAAGCGAGAGTTCTGGAACCACCAAGAAAATGGGGAGAAAAAGGCTTTGAGGAAGTATAAAGCCCTAAGGAGTGATTGACAGCGCCGGATGGGGCAGAGCGGTCCAGTAAAACGCACTGAAAATAAGATGGATAAAGTGAAGTTGAATTTGGCAAGGAGGGGACACTTAGGGATTTTCGGTAGCGTGTTGTGATAGATGGAATTATGCACCCTCTCAAAGGACACGTCCTTAATCTTAATCCACATTCCCCTGGGTGTGAATTTATTTGAAAATAGGACCTTTTGAAGATGTCCCTTATTAGTAGTTAAGGTGTGGCCGACTGAGCCGGGCTGGGTATTTAATCCATATTACTGGGGACCTGAGGAAGAGAAGAAACTAGAAGCCAGAAGTCAAAGAAAGCCACAGAGAGAAGCAAAAAGCCAGAAAGAGAAAACCAGAAGATGAAGCGCAAGGAGAGAGAGATCTCCTGAGATGGGAGGCGGAGAGGCCAGCCGAGAAACCCCAAGGACCGCAGCAAGCCAGTACCAGTACCCTACAGGCTCTGGGGAGAGGGCACAGCCGTCCAGTGCCTTGATGGCTTACAAGCTTGAAGACCACGAATGGACTCCCAAGGAGATGCCAGAGAAAGACCCCCTGGCCCACGGGGTGATGCAGACACCTTATCATCAGCACATCATGGCCTGGCCCCTGTCTCCCCCTCCAGCCCTATCCCTGTTACTCCTAACCAAGCTAGCACAGCTCTGGGCCTTTTCCACTGTTTCCCATCTCGGCCAAGAGGCAACAATCTCCTGCGTGAAAATGCTGCATCTTCAGGAAGCAGCCACTGACTTCCTCGACAGAATTCACCTGCGTTCCCAGAGTGTCACATATGTAACTATTCCGGAGTCCTTATCTCCACCATGTCCTCTGTGTTTCCTGTGAGTCTCTGGGAAAGAGACTTTACTATCATCACCTGTTTATCCCACTTTCCAGAATGGTCTTGACAAATATCAGACATTCAATAAATGATTGTGGAATGAGTATAATTACATAGACCACATTGTGTTTTGCATCCCCAGCTAGGCTATAAAAGAGTACAGATATTACATTCTAAATTTTTATCACCACAAAGTTCCTGGCATGGTACTCTGCACCTAGAAGGAGTCCAATTAATACTGAACAAACAAATCGATGAAGTATTAGGTACTTGGCAAGAGGCACAGTTGAGTCTGCTGATATCACAGAATGATGGATCAAGGAATCAAAAGCCTGTGTGTACTGACATATAAATCTGGGGTGTAGTTTCTTGTGGCGTTCTCTGTGTTAAATATAATTATAGAATAGGCTAGAGGTGGTTTGTGTCTGTGACAAGAACCTACATGTGGCTATTTCTAATCCCTAGGCAATTTTGTATTGTGGTTTTTATTTAATCTCCATTAATTCTCCATGGCAGCAAAAAGATGTTCTTAAAAGGAATGCACAGGGAAGCAGCTGTGGCTCAAGTGGTTGGGCTCCTGCCTACCATATGCGAGGCCCTGGGTTCGGTTCCCGGGGCCTCCTGGTGAGGGCAAGCTGGCCCGTGCCAGCAGAGAGCTGATGGCCCATGCCCACGCCTGGGGAGAGCTGACGGCCCACGCCCCTGGAAAGCTGGTACAGCAATATGACGCAACAAAGGGAGACAAGCAGACACAGAGGAAAACACACAGCGAATGGACACAGAAAGTGGACAGCTAGCACAAGCGGCAAGGGGAGGGGGGATAAATTAAAAAAAAATAAAAGGAATGCACACGTTGACCTAAAATGGTAGAGTATAGAGGGAAAAATTAAGAACCTCATCCTTAGAAAAGCTCAAGTTAGATAAGCCAGATCTGAGCAGCCCCCATAAACCACATGGTAGTTACATTCTAGGGCAGGCAGGATAAAAATTATTTTTTGCATGGGGAAAGTAGGTGCTTTCAACCCTTTTGGAAATAAAAGATTCTAGCTCTTTTACACTGCTTTTATAAATGTTTTATATTCCTATTTCCTGCCTTCTGTTATCCATGAACTGAGTACAGTTTCTATCTTTATCTATTGTGTTTATGCTTTTCCCAAAAGGGTGTAGAAGAAAACTTTTTAAGGAAATTTACGTATATATGCAGTTCAATGCAGCTCCATAAAATTATCTAGGGGAAGGGTTAAAGCTGCTGTTTCAGCTTGGGCTCCAAGTACAGACCACACCCTGGACTTCTGGAAAACCCAGCGTGACCTTCGGTCGAGCAGGAGAAAAAGAGTTGGTGGAGGAGGCGAATGAATTTTCACTCTAAGTTCATGCCTGTGCCAGGCACTATTTTAAGTGCTTTCCATGTATTAACTCATTTAATGCTCGAAACAACCCGAAGCAGCACTATTTTAAACACAAATGTTTTAGAAATGAGATAACCAAGTAGAAAGAGGTTAAGTGGATCACCAAAATCAAACACTCAGGAAACCACGAAGCCCAGGGTGCAGGCCCTCTGTGCACGGAGCCCAGGCTCCGGGCAGAGAACAGGGTCCTCGGGCACTCCACCCAAAGGCATTGCGAGCCAAGAGCCAAGCACTCCCCATTTGGGAACAAACTCATTGCCTCAGAAGTCATTCCAAAACTCATAAATATTAGTTCCCATTGGGAATTGCCCACAGTTACAAAGCCAATAATACTTATTGAAAATATTCATTCCATTTTTAGTGCAGAGATTGAGAGATCTGCCGAGTTCCATGAAACCAGAGCTGATGGATCTGATGGTCATACAGGAGAATGGCTTGATGAACACTTGACTCTTTCCTGAAGATAGGATTACAGAAAATATCTATTTTATCCCATAAACAAATGGAAAATGGCATGTTATTACTCGTCCTCTACCAGAGTCCTGAAGTTCTTGATGCACAAGGAGCAATGGCACGGAGCCATTCAAAATTTAAGACTCTCTGCAAAATGTCAAGAGGTTTTCTCACTCGCACAAGAAAAATAGCTTCACCCCCAAATACAAGCAAGTGTTGCTTTTTCCACACTAATGAGAAACAAGAATCACCTGGCATCAATATCGTTCCATCTCTTACCAGTTATTAATGTGCAATCCAACAACCTGATTAGAGTCTCCCCTTTCTCCACTTGCACAAGTCGATCACAGGTGAACTGAGGACCAGGACCCAAAGTGAGATGCAAGAAGCAAGCCAATGAGGCAAAGCCAAGAGAGCTGCAGCTTGACACCACACCTTCTCAAGCCCAAGACTGATTTCCAGTCTCATTCCCGCAGAAACTATGGCACTACATTAAGAGAGCAATTAATGTACTCATATGCAGAATGATTAAGAAATCCATTTGTTCATTCAACAGCAGTTAGTGAGCATCTACTTACTATCAGCCAGGAAGTATGATAAAATAAAGACAGATATTAAAAAAGGAGGAGAAGAAAAAGGAGGAAGCATGATATGATGGTTGGGCTCATGTGTCAACTCTGCCAGGTAACGTTGCCCGGTTGTTTGGTCCAGCAAGCACTGGGCTAACTGTAATTCAAGGGATTTCATGGACTTTAATCCTTGGGGAATTGATTGCATAGACGGCTGGTTGCATCTACAATCAACTGAGGAGACTGCCATCAGCCATGAGTAATGTCTCATCCAATCAGTTGAAGGCCTTAAAAGGAGAAGTGATTTCAGCATTCAGAGCAAGAATTCCCATCTCTACTTCAGCCAGCTGGCTCCTCCAGGGGAATTCATCGAGGACCTGCATCGGAACCCCTGGCTTGCAGCCTGCCCCACGGAACTTGGACTTGTGCATCCCCACGGTCACGTGGGACAATTTTATAAAATCTCATTCTATTTACAGACATCTCCTGTAGGTTCTGCTTCCCTAGAGAACCCTCACTAATAAACATGGAAAGCAGAAAGAGAAGAAGGCCAGCCCTGCCAAGCAGACAACTCAAGGAGGAAGACTTGGGCCTTTGGGAAAAGGCCCTTGCGGGCATGAAATCTAGACCCATTAACAAACATTAAAGCACAGAACTCCAAATACCAGAGATAATTCAGCATAAACACTGGCCTCTGCTCTGCTTTTGAATGTGATCCACAAGTCATTTAATTTACGATCCCATCCAAGAGATAGGATCAATATGTCATCACATAAAACGTCCTCACAAACTTGGCCAGAATAGCCAACGAACAATTTTGCTTCAAACATTTATTTGGGCACCTGTTAGTGGTTAGGGATCCCGTCGCTGCAAATGTAATAAACTTTCGGATAAAATAAGGGAGGCAGAGTGGTGTGGTGAAGAAGTTCTAGACCGACCAGAACTCCTGGGTTCTAGTCAATAAACTACTAATAACATGCATATGGCTCAAGCAAGTCACCAAACATTTCTGGGCCTCAGTTTCTCCTCCCACGAAGGGAGAAATTTCGACTAGATGCTTTCCAGATTCCTTTCCAGATTTACGATTGTGTGACCATGATTCTCTCCGAAGCCTGTGGCCAGCAATAACATCTGTAGCCAGCTAGGATTTCTTCCATGGGTCCCAAGAGTGCACCGCCCCACACTTCAAACTCTTTCCCAAGAGTACTAAAATGCCTGAAGGATGGGTGGGAAGAGGCTGCAGCCCTGCATTTTGGTCTGCATGGCGCTCCCACGACCATCAGAGCTGTCAGTGATGGCCACTGGGTTTCTAAATGGCTAGAATGACTTTCCCACAAAAACGTCACAGCTCTAATTAATACGAGGCATGAGAAAACAGGGGGCAGAAAACGGAAAGGAGCAAGAAATGAGAAGACAAAGAAAAGGGGCACGTGGACCAGCTCTCTTTGACTTAGTCCTCGATCACTGAGCTCTATCAACAGAATTCCAGTGCAACTCTACAGTCCTGGAACAGGTGAGGTGGTTTGGACAGAGCTGACAATGAACAGCTTCTTTTGCCCAGAATGACTTCATCAGTGATAAGGCCAAATCTTTAAACCTCATCAGAGACCAGAAATCTGAATACATCTCTGGGTAGGCACTAAGGGCTCTGTTAGGTGTCAAAGTGAAAACTAAATCTTCAGGGTTCCTCTTCAATTTTCTACCCACCCTGCAGTAAGCAAGCTCAAAGAGCCACCCATTCTTTTGTTGGTAATGCAACAAGGAAAAAAACTCAGGCTTACTGCTAAGAACACATAGTAGAGCCCTCTGCAGTGTAGCAACAACACCTCTGCAGACTGGGTCAGCCGTAGACACAAGGAGCATGTGGAAGGCTGCAGAACACACGCATCTCACGGCAAGAGAAGACTGAGCCGATAGGTGTGAGACCCTGTCAGGGGCAGGGATTCCAGAACTTGCTTGGCGTTTTGGAGATTTGACCTGCTGCTATCATTTCTTTGATGTAGGGTAACATATACAAAGTGCTCTCTGGGATGCCTTGCTCTCTTTCTTTGGATTCCTCTGTTGCTGCTCCTTCACCCACCTTCCAGGCACTTTGTACTCCAACAGCCAATTGCGTGCCGTTCCCAGAACTGCTATGCCATTGCTCACACTGTGTCCTGCCAAGAACACTCTTGTCCAGCCCCTGTGAGCCAGGAGAAATCCTGATCACCTCCAGACTCAGCTTCTCCACTCGGCTGTCACTCTTTCTACCTTGCACACATGGCTTCGCAATTGCAATGAACAGTTACACAGGTTCATCCCTGTGAGATAGCGGAATCCTGGTGAGCACCATCCAGTATACAGGATGAATCTTTTGAATTTCTTTAAATGGAAGGCAGCTAAATTGAATAGTATGGGACTAATTCTGTGACAGCCCTTGAAATAATTAAAACTACCTTGAGAGGTGAGTAAATCAATCCTGATTTGTGCCCACTTGCTGACCCACATTTCCCAGAGGCAAGAGTAGACAACAGAACAAGAGAAATTCCAAGTCTGGATAAGTCATTCCTAGTTTACCAGGATTTTCTAAATCACTCTCTAAGGGACTTTAGAACAAGTTACTTAACCAACACCCTCTGCCCTTTTTCTCATGTGAAAATAAGAATAACAGCATTTTCTCTATCTGGAGAGTTGATAAAACTGGATAATGTTTATGGAAAGGAATTAAAAACCATGAAGCCAGATGCTTGAAGTTAATCTTAAAAACCTACTTTGAAGTATATAGAAGTCTTCTAATAAATGCAGGATTTTAATTAAGGCCCAATGTTTGACTCCTCTCACATGTCACATTCAACTTGTCAAGAAATCCCATCAGCTCAACCTTCAACGTATTAATTGATTCAGAATCGGGATGTTAAAGGTGATAAAGAAATGTTAGCCTTTAAAATATAATAACAATCTTATAGTTATGTTTTTTAAAAGAGCCCTCATTCTTTATAAATATACACTGAAATATTGACAAATAAAATAGTAAAATTGTTGAAGGTGGATGATGAGTCTACAAAGCATCATTATATTATTTTACTTCTGCAAAGGTTTGAAAATGTTTATAATAAAATGTCAGATGTAGCTCAAGTGGTTGAGTGTCTGCTTCCCATATACGAGGTCCCGGGTTCAACCCTCTGGTACCTTCTAAAAACAAAACAAGCAAACAAATGAAAAACCAACTCTCATTAGGGAGCAGATGTAGCTCAGTGGTTGGGCACCTGCCTCCCATATATGAGGTCCTGGGTTCAATCCACCCCCAGTACCTGCTAAAAATAAAAAATTTTAATTTTAATTTTTAAAAAGTCAGTTCATGTCATTCCTCTCTTCAAAACTGGTTCTCCAGCTCACTCAGAGTGAAAACCAAAGTCCTGACTGACCGTAATCTACAAGGCCGTACTCACTCTCACCCCAGCCCCACCCTTGCTCACCTATTCTTACTTCTTTCTGGGCGTTCTGACAAGAACCTCAGGACCTTGTCACTGCTGTGTCCTCAGCCTCAAGTGCTCTTCCCTGGGATGACTCTACATCTCCATTCCCTCCCCTACTTCAAGTCTTTGCTTTAACGTCACCTTCATGGTGGAGCCTTTACTGAGCACCCTACTCGACACCCCTCCCCCAACACTCCCTACTTCATCTTTCTCCATAACATTGTCTCTTTTTCACATATGATTTATTGTATTTTGTGTATTGTCAATCTCCAACTAGAATGAAAGTTCCATGGGGGTGGAGATTTTTGTCAGTTTTGTTCACTGGAATATCTGGAGTGCCTGTTTAGGTACTCTATGCCTAAACAGTGCCTGGCATAGAGCAAACAGACAATGGATATTGAATGGAAGGATGGATGGATGGATGGAAAGATGGATGATGGATGGATGGATGGAAGGATGGATGGAAGGAAGGAAGGATGGATGGATGGAAGGAAGGAAGGAAGGATAGATGGATGGATGGATGGATGGATGGATGGATGGAAGAATGGATGGAAGGAAGGAAGGCTGGAAGGATGGCTGGATGGCTGGAAGGATGGAAGGACGAATGGATGACTGGAAAGATGGATGGCTGGAAGGATGGATGGTTGGAAGGATGGATGGATGGATGGATGAGCAAACTGGGTCTGCCAATCAGCGAAGCTAGCTAGAGGTTTACCAGCATCGATGGAGGATGGTGGCGTTCACTCCAAAACCAGACGACCAGTGATTCTAATAACGTCTTTGATCAAGGGACCAAGGCAGTGCCCAGGAAGTCAACAAAGTTAATACAGAAGAATTCTAGAACTGCCCCTCTCACTCCCAGGACACATCAGCATCCCAGGCCTCCAGCACAGGTGTGGCTGGACTCTTCCAGTCTCAGCATTTGAAGAGCCTCCTCTCATATCTGGACAGCAGCCTCTAGAGCTCCCTGAAGCTTCTAGACAATCCTCTGAGAGGAGTTGCATCTAGACAGCGGAGTCAAGAGCAACCTGAAATCTCTGAGATAAGGGCTGATCCCAGCCTCTGCTTCCCTTACTCTATTTTCCTACAAAATGATCTTGGTGAGAGGATCAAGTAACATATCTTATAAATGGTATGTATAACTTTTCAAATATAGCTCAGAAATACTCTTCCTGATTCTTCTGTTATAATTTGCCAAATACACAAACAAAATACTTTCAAGTCATCATCTTCCCCATCCCCAGTGCTCTGTTCAAACCCAGCTCACATCCAAGAGGGAAGAATCACTCAGCTATTGGCAAGTCCCCTAAGGCTGGAGAACACCCTTACAGTCTTGCTCTAACCCTGACCCCCAGCTATGCCTTGGAAACTGTCTCTGGGAGATCTTCCACATCCTTGGGTTTCAGAGGGATCGGGAATTCTCACCACACTCCTTGTGCTGTGGCCTCACCAAGAAGACTTCAGAGAATTGCACCCCCACCCCCGCCAGAAAATGACACAAATATAGTTATCAGAACTATACTCAGAAGATTACCGGTTCATTCCCTTGTGTCACTGACTGCTGTACCTGTTCCTTCTCACACCACAATCTTGATTTCCTTACAAACACATTTGTTGCCAGGCATCAGAGCTCCCCAAGCGGCCGCCAGCCCCCACACCACCCCGGCTAAGTTCAAGGCCTTCTGCTATGGAGGGGGCTCCCCAAAGTTCCCCCAACTGAAAGGGAGGGAAGGGTGCAGGTCTCTTTTACTGTTTTATCTAGCTAGGAGTTGTACTTTTTCCTTCTAAATCTCTGACTCTTTTGAAAGAATTTCAGGGATGTATTTTTCTGAACTTTTATTTTCGGATCTCCAATAATGATGCAAAAATAACAGAATTCCCTTAAGACAACCAAGAAAAGTGTTACTTCTATGAAACATGCTATTCCTCACTCACAAAAGTTATCTGATCAGTGGTTCTGAAGTCAAGGTCTCCAGGCATAGCTTTTTACGAGATCCTGCTCTTTGATTTTCCCTTCATGCATTGTAATATTTTCCCTTGTATTTTAACTATCTCTTCAGTAATATGAACAGCTATCTCATTCCATGTTTAATTTAAACCTATGTCCTTGAGAAGTGGATGTGGCTCAAGCAATTGAGCTCCCGCCTACAACATGGGAGGTCCCGTGTTTGATTCCCAGTGCCTCCTAAAGAAGACGACCAATACAGCGAGCTGATGCGAAGGGCTGGCGTGGCAAGCTGATGCAACAAGATGACGCAACAAAGAGACACAGGAGGAAAACATAATGAGATATACAACAAAGCAGGGAGCAGAAGTAGCTCAAGCGATTAGGTGCCGCCCTCCCATATGGCAGGTCCCAGGTTCAGTTCTGGTGCCTCCAAAAAGAAGATGAGCAGACAATGCATAGACACAACAAGCACAAACAATGAGGGGAGGTGGGAGAAATAAAATTTTTTTTAAATCTTAATAAAAAATAAAAAAAATAAAAAATAAAACGATGTTCTTTGTAATAATGAATAATAATGACAAAAATAAGTGGTGAATTTCTATATGCCTCCTTTCCTGGTAGAAAGAGATAGAGGAATATCTAGGTATTAGCTAGAAGGAGGTGCCAAAAAGATTACCTTGAGGCTTTAAAAACTAAACACATTAAACAGCGAGGCAGCATGACTAGGGTTTCTACATTGAGCAAATGAAAATAAAGGATGCCCAGGTAAATTTGAATTTCAGATATGCGATGGGTAATGTTTTAGTATCATACTGCATGGGACATATACTGAAAAAGCCAGTCGTTAATTTACCTGAAATTCAAACTTACCTGGGCATTCTCTATCTAGCAACCCTAACTGTGATGCTTTTATAAGAAGACAATAAAGATACATACGTCTGGCAGCAATTACAGCTTTGAACTCAAGACAGTAGGCATGCTCATCCCTGCCTCTCTCATCTAGAGGCAAAAGTCTTTGGGGGCATAATTAGGCAATTTTGAAGGTGCATTAACTCTTTGGCCACTGGGAGAGCACATTAAGTTAATGTTCACCTATTTACTAAAATTACCTAGGAGTTAGACTAATGTACCCTCCAGTTCACATAGCTTAGGTCACTAAGGAGAAGCTCAGTCACAGGTAGGAAATACCTGGCACAATGTTGTGATGCATACTGCTTAATTATCTTTCTCACTTTCTGTCCATCTGCTGCCACTAGCCAGGGTGTAGATCCAATTAGAAAGTTTTAGCCCAGACTTGGAGAAGATTAAAAAGACCATCTTCCAGGAGAAATACTGACTTAAGAAAAGCTGCCCTGGACCTCATCTTCCGTTCTCTGCATATTATCACTTATCTCCAGGGAACCGCCAGAACCAAAATGCTGGGCAAAAAGAAGCCTCTCGAAATATCACTGTAATAGTTGTTTTCCACCTCTTAGTGGCAGTCATTTTGTTGATAGGATATTGATAGTTCCTTTAAAAGCAGAAGAAAATACATTTTGAGCTACAACTTTTCACTCAAAGAGGAGAGAAATATGAAGGCCAACCTGAATAAGTCTATTCCCACTTCTCCTACCTCACATTGTTTTACTTTTATACATACAAAACTCATAACATATTAAGAAAAGCATATTTGATTGCCACATGCTCTCTTTAGAGTGTTTTGAATTGTAAGATTATTTTAATTGACAATCCAGAGTTCCTTAACTCTTATTTTAAAAATTGAAAGTGGAAAAATTAATTTAAATTAAATTGAATTAAAATTAGTTTAGTTAGAAATCCTATTCTGATACAGACAAACTTCAACAGAATAAACTATGTTCAAATCATCTTGGTTTAGTACAGTTATAACCCATCCTGCCAGGCTCCCTTCAACACGTTTAGATCAGGAACTCTAATTATACTTACAACATACGGTTCCATCAATTGCTAGTCTTATTAAACTTACATTTCATTTCCTGGAACAATATTAAACTACAAGGGGAAAAAATTAATAGTAAACAGTATGTGATCAGCGTTGGGTTTAGTAATGAGCCTCAAAGAAGACACAGGTTTTTCAACGTAGGGACTATGTTACTAAAAATGTCTATTGTAACCTGGCTGCTGGACCGAGCACAGATTGAATTATGTTTTCATTTTGCCAGTACTAATGTGAAACAATTATGATGAAGTAACGCAAGTTCCTTTTTCACACTGGTAATTGTGGAATAAAAATAGCAGCCAACTTCTGTAGAAATCAGGAAAGTCTCCAGAGAAATCTGGCAAGATAACTCACAAACTTTAAGCCCCAGGAATACAAGAAAAGGAAAACAAGAAAGGAAATCTTCAACTGCAAAGTAAACAAGATGCAGTTTTTTTTGGAACTGAGAGGAAACAATCTAAATCTACAATAGGAAATAAGTCTCCACTAGAGATTTAAAACTGAAGTGGAAAGCAGGGGTTAAAAATCCTCACGAAAACCACATACCAATTAGAGAGAGGGTCTGTCTAGGCAGGCATGGCAGTGAATTGGCTTTGGCCATAGTTGTCTATTTGTAGCAACCAGCATCACTCTGCTTGGGCTCCCACTATAAATGCTATAGAAAGCACAGCACGGTCTCGACGCCCTCAGCAGCTGAAGACCAGTGGTGCCTCCAGCTGCTTCCAGTGAGGCAGGAGACAGGTGACGGAGGTAGAGGATCCCGTTGTCCTGACTCTACAAGCTGGGCAAGCCACCTCTCCTCTGTGACCTTCAACTCCTTCCACTCAAAAATGAAGAAGTAGAAAAGAGTTCATTTCTTTCAGATTTAAAATATCATGATTTATCTGCACAGAAAGAGACTGTGCAAAAAACTAAAGAGGCGAGAGTAGATCATCTCTAAGATCTTGTCTAGATTAAAATAGTGCGATTTTATGATTTTATCTGTAAAAAGAAAGGATTGGAACAAATGAACACTGTCCTCCCATCCAGATCTAAAATTTTCTAATGGGATTCGCATGCAGGGAAATACATAAGGTTGCTCTCGGCAAGTTTTCGTAAGATTTTATTAAATGGCTCCTTCCGATATTCGAAGGGAAAACATCCCCCTACTTAATGGAAAAATTGTTTAAACATGCTTTTAGCAAACATCATAAAAACAGCTATTTCCCATAAAACTAAGAGAAGCACCCTCAGGGCATTGTCAAAGATTAAAGCATTGTCACATCTAAATATAAAGATACTACAAGGAATTAACAAACCAACTGCTAAGTAAATTGGTCAGTGATTTTCAAAAAAAGTCAATTTTTCCACATAATGTAGTGAGTCAGGAGCTGGAGCTCCAAGTCCATCTTCTAGGTTTAGAATCCCTAATTCTCTATCGCTAACCATGCAACCCCCGGCAAGTCAATTCTCCTCTCTAAGCCATCAATAAATAAATTGTCATCAATAAAGTGACAATCAGAACAGTCCCAGCCCCTCAAGGCTGTGAGAAGATTACCCAAGATCATCGCTTCAAGGTTTTCTGCAGGGTGGGTGCCTGGTGCACTGTGCTCAAATAATACTGGCTATTGATGTTATTAAAGCGATTTCTTTGGTTCTTGACCAGCTCCCGTTATTTTGTTACTTCAACAATTCAGTTCTATAAATTATTAAGCATTTATTCTGTCCAGGGACCTGGACTGGAACTGGGAGGGTTTACCGGGATGAACAAAACTCTTTGTTCCTAAAAACTCAGTTGAGAGGGTGGCTTGTTCCATCCAACTGTTTTTGAGTCACTCACCCATGGACCAGCTCCCTCTGTCTGGTTAAGTGCGTCCACAGGTCCCTTTTCTTGCAAAATTAAAGACAGCTCTTAGCCACTGTCTTTGTCTATATCCTTGCCATCTTCCTCACTGGTCTATCAATTTCTTAATCTCCACCCCTGATACAGAAGCCAGCACATGAGTAACAATCAAGCTTCCTGAATGAGTGAATGGATACACGCATTTTAAAAATTCTTAATTTTACTAATAAAATTGCATAACCTGTTAAATTAATCAAATCTAACTCAACCCAACAAAATTAATAAAATCCATTAAACAGATGGGGCAGGACAAATCTATTCACAACCATAACAAAAAGTATTCTACGGTGATTTCTATAACAGATAGACCAAAAACAGTGCTACACAAACACAAACACCGAAGAGAGAGAAATTCAGTCTCAAGCAGAGACGACACTTGACATTAGAATAGAATTGGCATAAAAAGATGGGACAGGAAGGAAGGAAGGTATCCGTTACAGCTGGGGAGAGACGGAAGGACAGAAGGGAAAATGCCTTTCAATATGGCTTGGATCAAGAGCTTCAAGGAGTAACAGTGGGAGATTGGTTGGAATTGGATCACAAGGATTTTGAAGGCCACACTCCAGAAAGTGTGTGAGTTCTGAGCCTACTTTTCGGCAAAGCAATGGACCAGATCAGGTGTGTACTTTGGAGAGTTTACTCTAGTAGCAAATTGAAGACTTTTGAGTTTGAAAGCCCACAGATTGAAACTTAAGTGAGGAACTTACTAAATCAGGAATGGCCATGTGTCTAGGAAGAAGAGAATGGCATTTGACTCTTGTCTGCATTTTCCAGATGTGCTGAAAATGACCGGTTCTTCACTTCTGTGGGCTGCAGGGGTTCAGTGTAAAAACTGTAGAATCGGTGAGTGCTTCTACAAGTTACTCCGTAACTTTACTAGCCATTTCCTAATGTCGAACACAGACTTCTTAGGAGAGGGCTGGACTCATGATAGAAAAGCAACTTTGGTTTCATCAGTCACTACTGCTGAGCATGAAAAACACAGAACAAAGAGGCAGGGAGCTCTGGGCCAAGCAGGTTGGTAGTCCACCACTGTGTGTGGCCCAGAACCTGTTATTCAAGTCCTGTGAGCACTGGAGACCATGCACGCTGCTAACCTGAGGAGGGGCGTTTATACATATTCCTGAGATTTCAAAGACTTGCTTTTAGCGGCTGATTCTGGGCATTCACATGAGGAAAACAGCAACCTTGAGGACTGAGCAATGTGGGAAATCACCTCACTGGATTGCACCCCAGGTATAAGGGCCAAACCTGAGTGCCTGAATGCCTGTTTCCCTTATCAATAAACTAGTCTTTAAAAAAGCAAGATTTGGGGGGAGGGCATTCAAATAGCACATATTCGGTATGCAGAAAGCTTTTTGTTTTGTTTTGTTTTTTTTTTAACCATTCCTGGATTTCTTTATTTCTTTGTATGGCTTTGAGTTACTGTCTAATGTCCTTTCATATCAGCCTGAGGGACTCCTTTTATTATTTTTTTTTAACTTTATTTGTACATTTAATAATTGAAAATAGAAACAATTAAAAACTAAAAAGGAAACACAGATGAATAAATATATACATTTCTCCATTAAATGTAATGGATACATATAAATTTTTTTTTTTTGGATCAAACAATATGTTACACAATATATTTGGTTCATAGTAATGCATTTATACAGTATTTGTCCTTTTGTGTCTGGCTTGCTTCACTCAGCATAATGTCCTCCAGATATGCAGAAAGAATTCTGCAGATACTTCATGACAAAAAGGAGTAAATGAGAAGCGCTTTAAGTCCTCCAGATTAAAGACTTCAAGGATTTGAACTCTTGCAGAACTTTCCAAACACACAGCTGAAAATGTTGTGCAATCGATGGCCTACACTGATATTTTGGATTTCCTAGTTGTATAGGCAATTCTAGAGGTTATGTCTACCACTAACAGACTGCAGCGGGGTGTTGTGGCAACTATCTGAAAGACCTAGAGGAAAGAAAACCCTACTATAGATGAATAGACATGTGAAGTTGGACTGTGGAGTGTAGGTTGGTGGGAGACAGAATGTGGGTTGAGAAGGGGGAGCTGATGCTACATGTAGGTAGAATGCTTAGTAAGGTCAATTGCAAATATGTGGTAATGGATGGGGTTGATGGTAGCACATCATAATGAGTGTAAAAAACACTGATGATTTTTGGAAGTGATTGTGGCTGAAGCGAGTAGTCTAGGGAGGTTAATATTAGGGGAGGACAGCTGGAGGATAATATAGGGAATGTATAGCAGTGATTTTAGCAGTAGATGAGGATTGTGGTTAATAATATAAATACAGGAATGTTCTACTACTACAAGGTAAGAATATGGTCATACATGGGAAAAATATAACTAATGTAACTCATAGACGAGAGTTAACAATACTGTTGGTATATTTTTGTAGCAAAGAAGGTACTATATCAGGGCTAAAGGTGGAAGCGGATGTGGCTCAAGCAGTCAAGCGCCTGCTTCCCATTTGGG
>JAQZBX010050152.1:0-19735 GCA_029593785.1 Cabassous unicinctus | reverse complement strand
AAAAAAAAAAAAAAGATATAAACTCATTGCATGTCATAAATGTTAAAAATATTTTCTCCATTTTATGTTTGTATTTAATCCTGTTTACAGTGTTTTTTTTTCACGTTTTTATTTTCTTTTAAATTTATTTATTTTTAAAGATACTTAGATTACATAAACGTTACACAAAAAATATAGGGATTCCCATACGCCCCACCTCCCACACCTTCCACAACCTCCCACATAAACATCCTTCATAAGTGTGGCACATTAATTGCAACTGATAAATACATCCTGGGGCTTTTCCATTAAGCATGGACCATAGTTTACATTGTAGACCACACTCTCTCCCACACAGTTCTGCATGTTATATGATGATATAAAATGGCCTATATTTGTCGTTGCAATGTCACTCAGGACAATTCCCAAGTCCCAAAAAAGCCCCTGTATTACAACTGCTTTTCCCTCTCCCTGCCCCCCAGAACCTCCAGTGGCCACTGGCTCCACATCAATGTTGTAATTTCTTCCATTGCTTGAATCACAATATGTCTATAGTAGAATACAAGTAAGTCCACTCTAGTCCATATCTCTTCCCCCCATCCTGAGGAGTCTGGGATGGTGACGTCCACTCCACCTCCAATTGAGAGGGGGCTTATATCCCATGGGGAAGATGGATGGGGTTATCCTGCCTGCAGCTGCAGACTCTCTCCATTCCCTGGGATGGCCGTTGTCCATCATCATCTCCCTGCCAGTTGTCCTGGGTGAGTCCAATGAGCTGTTGAATAGGAGTTGCTGCTCCACCAAGGTTCTGGGCCCAGCTGACACATGGACAGCCCAAAGACTCAAGTCTCTGGACGTACACCTACAAACTCCAGCATCAAGTATGGGTTAGAATAGAAGGGACAGATGAGCCATGTGCAGGGAAGACATAGTTGAGTCCAACTCTGTCACTCTCAGGAGCACAAACTCCAAAGTAGGGCCCACTGGCAAGGCACCAAACTCTGGAGCTATCCGTCCTGACATAGGACCTGGGTGTCTCCAGAGTCCTGAGAAGCCCCACTATTTGGGGTGATATCTACTTTGGAATTCTATAAGATCCTATTGAGATGTGCGTAAGCGTTACCTCTGGGATGAATTAATTCCCGACTCATTTTGAAGTCTCTTAGCCATACAAACTCATTTGTCTTTATCTTTTCCCCCTTTTATTCAAGGTCTTTTTCCAGTCGCATTGCCAGTTGGCACTTGGTAGCAATCCCTCGGTGCCAGGGAGGCTCATCCCTGGGAGTCATGTCCCATGCTGGGAGGAAGGTAATGCATTCATATGCTGAGTTTGGCTTAGAGAGAGGCCACATTTGAGTAACAAGGAGGCTCTCAGGAGGCAACCCTTAGGCACCCCATAACAATAGGCTAAGTTTCAATTTCAAGAGCAAAGACTCACAAGGCTAGTCATCAATATCAAGGGCCCATCAGTGGATCACCCTCCTTCGCCAGTCACTGCCCCTGCACTTGGGGGACTGTTGCTGCTCCCTTAGAGAATGTGGCAGAGCTCTCCAGGATGGGAATTCAGTATTCTCTCATTTATTGAGTGATTCTGCATCCACTGTGGCAATGCCCCGTGAACATTTGAACATTTTTATATACCTTATATTTATGCTCAGGTGAACTTCCTCCCATGCATGCCCCATCCCTGACACCCCACACCGATTCTCTCCCACCCCAGTTGCAACCCTTCTGTGATTCAAAGCATCTTCAAAGATGAAGCCATTACAATAGCTGAATACAATTAATAGGAAAATGAAATAATAATAATGATAAATTTAAATGTAAAAATAAAAAAAAACAAAACTAAAAATAAAATAAAATTAAAAGATTGAGATATTAAAAAAATGAAAAATATAAAAATTTTTTTTGACCTTTTCCTTTCATCATTGCAATATCTGGTGTCCAGTCTATATCATGGCACCTTCCCCCTCTCATTCCCCAGTGTCTCACTATTTTTCATTTTGTTTTCAAAGAAGTGTTAGGTCACAGCAAAGTCACACACAGAATACAGGAGACTCTCATATACCCAACATCCTCCCCTTTCTTCCCCCCCATATTAATACCTTTTTATATGTGGCTGGTAGCATAGTTATAACAGATATACAAATAGTAAAACATAGCTACTAAACATTGTCAATGGTTTACACTATGGTTTACATTTTAAACCGTCCACTTTTATCAATTTTGACGATATTTATCATGTCCCGTGCCCATCACTATATGGCAATGAAGAACATTTCCACTGACCACTAAATACCCCGTTTGATCTATTCTATTCCTCCCACCCCATCCCCCCGGGGCCCACGACAACCCCCTGGCTTGACTCGTTGGATGACAAGATTCATAGTTACATGCAACAAGAGGTCTTGACACACTGGTTTGTTCTCCCCTATTAGGAACCGCCCTTGCTCTTGAGAGACTCCCGCCTGTCTATTTCTGAACAAATCAGTCCTCCCAAAAATGGGAGTCCAACTCCTTCCTGCTCATTATGTGGGTCTCCACCCACTGATACAACATATTATGACAGAGTGAACACTCACACACTTCCTAGAAGCCTGCTCCAGGTGTGCCCTGTCCTGAATGTCCCCCCCAACCAACACCCTAAACCAGGGACCCTTCCTTGTCATTTTGCCATACGAGCATTCCCACCTCTGTACTTTCAACCTCATACCCACAAATCCCCAGTGTTCACCTGGTCCCTCTCCCAACCCTCCCCCCAGTATCCTGGACCTTCTGACCCACCCTTTCCTATCTACTCACCTGTTAATCCTGTTTACAGTGTTTTAAAAATTAAACAGAAGTTTAAAATATTTATGGGTCAAATCTATCACTTTTTTATTCAGTGGCTAATTTCTAGAAAGGTTTATTTTCTCTAAAGTTAAAATACCCAAGTCAACGTAGAAAATCCTCTAGCATACAATCAACTCAAAATCAGTTAAATTGGTCATTGTAGACATAGATGTAATCCTATTTTAATTTAAAAGTCCATTTAACCCTAACATTTTTTTTTTCCTCAGGTAAAGTATATTTCCCTAATGACTGATTTCACTCAGAGAATGATTTTCTTATGTAGTTTTTCTACAGAAACAGTGTATTACTTCTGCTATCTTTCGCTCAAAGAAAAGATAAAATTTTCCTCTTTGACCTTCGATGATATTTTATTACTTAGAATTTAAGGGGGGGGTGTCAATATTTAGTAAAACAAATTAAAATGTCTCTTACAAGGTCCCAGCAATCTGTTGCCAGAGGGACCCGATCCTTTGTTCTAAGTCACACAAACCAAGAAGCGCACACGTGATTGCCTCTTTAAAGGTACCTGGGTGTCCGTGAATAGGAAAACCATGTTCTTGTCGTCTACGCCGGCCATTTTGTACAACTTCCTCAGGTCTTCATGAAAACTATCATAATTGTAACCTCGGCTGAGTTCAATCTGCAGACATTTGTAACCACATATGTGAGCTCCCAGTCTCGTGAGAGATTGTTTTCCTGTGCCTCCCACTCCAACCAGCAGGGCGTTGCCTCTCTCCTGACGGATCATCCGGGCAATCCTGCAGGAAGCAAAGGGAGATTTACTTCCTGTTTGCTGCCGTGGGTTTTGCTGGGAGGTTGCCCCAGTGGGGAAGGCTGGTGGCCCTTGGGGCGCCAGCCATGAACAAGGGGCGGCGGGCAAGGGCAGGGTCCCTCTGGGGCGCATGGGGGAGAAAGGGCCTGCCAGATTTTTCCCTTATTCTATCACTCCCTCCTCTCCGCAGCCTGTTGGTTCTCTGCGCTGGTTGTCCAAAAGCAAAATCTCCGCGCTTCATCAAAGTGTGAAGGATTTTGTCAGGGACTCTGGTGGATCGAGGTCACAAATTATATTAACCATAATACTGACCAGCCCAGGTCTCCATTTATAAGGATGAGTAAGAAGAAAAATCACCGGACCTAGGAAAAAGCACTGCAGTTCAGCAAGAGGGAGCAGTGGGAACAATTGGAAATGGATTTATTGTGAGATACCAATAACATTTTAGAAAATTTCTGGTTCTGGTTAACAGCAAGATTCAAAAAGCATTGCGACCATGATTTAGAGTGAGCACTCAGAAGAAAAGGGAGACAATCCAAGCTTAGGAAAAATGAGATAGAAATGGAAACTTTGGCTACCAAATTGAGAATCTCAGTAGAAGCTGGGCCTTGCAAATAGGATACCATGGAAAATAAGGAGAAGACAAACTCAAGAAATTTACCCAGAATGCAGAAAAAAACAAAAACAAAAACGTATAATGATATTAAAATGATGAGAAAGAAAATGGGAGATAAGAAGGACCAATCTAGGTGACGAAAATAAAAGAAAAAGACCCACTGGAGCTTCTACACTTCCAATGAAATTACTGAGGATCAGGAAAGAAAACCAAAGAGGAGAAGCAAAACATAAACACTTTCTAGGTAGAGCTCTATGTATATTTCCTAGATTAATATACACATGCACATATAAAATAGAAATCTATACTTTAGACATAACTGAAAAATTTTGCAAGCCTCTAAGGCATAAATAATAAATTACCCCCATTGGAACAAATAATTTTAGGTTGGCCTTAGCCATGTACTCTACAAGAAGACATTCTAGAAGACAGGGGTTACAGAGGGAGAGAGACAATGTAATGGCTAAGAAAACAAATGCCTTGAAAACCCTTCCTGAAAGCTCCTTTGAAGATACACAGAAAAATGAATCCAATTTTAAAAAATCCAAGAAAGGGGGAGGAATGTCAGTATAAACGTGAGCAGTATGTATGAGAATTTTTTACATCGTACTCTATGAGAGTCAAGTCCATATATTATTAAGAGGATAAGAAAGGTCATGATAATGTCAAATAAGTTTCTTTAAAAAGAAGATACACAATGTAAAAATAATAATTTATTATCATCATCATCATTTAAAATCTCAGATTGGGTCAGCAGAAACTAGGAAATCATGGGAAAAGTGCAAAATTAGGTTTAATCTCTCTCTCTCTCTTTTTTTTTTTTTAAAAAAAAACACAACAGAAAGCATCTATCTACCTACCTATCTATCTAGCTCTTTATCCATTTATTGATCTATCTAGTTTTATTCATGATGCTGATAGTTGGAGAAAATAGAGTTCAAATATTTTAAAGTTTTAATGACTTTATTTTTTAAGTATGAAAGTAAAACATGGTCATTGTAACTGAAGCGTGAAAACACTGCTAAAATTTTACCACATGTGAGCTCCATCGTGAGGCTGTGGGTTCTGTCCTAGTCACGTAATATTTTCATAAATATTGGTCAAATGAATTTATATCTGCTGACATCTGCATGTTTGCAAAAATGGAATTGTACACTACCTCATACATTGTTTTGTAATTGTTTTGCTAAATAATATATTCTGGACATTTTCATGTCAGTAAATATAGAAATTTTCTGCTTTTTATGGATATACCATAATTTACTTAACAAATTCTCTTGTGATGAACATTAGTTGTTTCTATTTCTTTGTTATTATAATACAGATATATATATTTTAAAAAGATCTGTAAAGCCATCTGCAAATAGAATCCTTTCAAAGTATTGCAGAGGGAAAAAAAGGCTGTGAAGCAAAATAAAAGTTGCATGAAAAACCAATAGAAAATAAGTTAGGATGGCATAAGGCCATGCTTTAAAATATTTAATTTTATAGGACTGTGGAGGCAAATGTAATGTCAAGTATTAAAAGCATATTTAGCTATATGTTATAATGTAATTTTGTGAAGACCTATATATGCTTATAAATAGTTTTGAAAGCACCATAACATTTATTTATTTATTTATTTACCATAATATTTTAACAGTGGTCATCACTGGATAAGGAGGTGGAATTATATTTTTCTAAATTTTTGCAGTGACTGCACTTAGTGTATAATCAGAAAAGTAATAATATGTTTTTGTTAAAGAAAATAAAGGAACTGTAGTTCTCTGCAGGCAATACAAAGGTGACTTCCTTATGCAATAGTTGTTAAAAAGATCTCAGTAATGTGAATTTTCATAAATAATATTATATTTATATCAGAAAAGGAGATAAACATGTCATTTGTTATTCTAACCACCTCCGAGATTCAGTACACTTTTCATCAAATTATGGATATGAAGTAGTCAACTACTAGGGAATTTAAGAACTGTGAAATAGAGTACATTTATTAAATAGTTATTATATGCCACTGTCTTTGGTGGCAGGGGATGGTGACTGTGTAGCATGAACGTAGAACAGGGAATCTACAAAAACTTATTATCCAAAATAAGGTTCAAACTTCTGATGTTGTCTCCTACCCATCCTCACCTGCTCCTCAGGCAGGTTTGCTCTTCCTGTGCCCTGTCAAAGGTGGATTTGTCTAGAACAGGGATCAACAAACTCTGGCATGGGAGCCAAATCCAGCTCACTGACTGTTTTTCTTATGGCCCATGAGTTAAGAATGGTTTCTCCCTTTTTAAATGGTTGAAAAGAAATCAAAAGAAGAATAATATTTCATGATATGTGAAGACCATATGGAACTCAAATATTAGCATCTCTAAATAAAGTTTTATTGGAACACAGTCATGCTCATTCATTCACTTATTGTCTTGTGACTGCTTTTGCATTACAACAGCGAGTTGTCGCTGCTACAGAGGCTGTGTCACCTGCAGAGCCTAAAATATTTACCGTTTGTCCCTTTACAAAAGACGTTTGCTGACTCCTCTCCTAGAATCCTTTGCAGAATAGTAAATGACACAGCTATGAACTGCAAGCACCATTTTCATTGCTATGTCTCTATCACACTGCACATATAGCAAGAGGAAAATCAGATCATCTTTTACTTATTTCTCTGCAGCTACCCATGTGAGTATAAAATTGAAGCTGATGGATATGTAATAATATTTTTTTTTTTAAAGATTTATTTATTTTATTTATCCCCCCCTTGCCGCTTGTGTTGCTGTGTCCATTCGCTGCGTGTCTTCTCTGTGTCTGCTTATCTCCCCCTTGCTGCGAGGTCTTGCCGCATCAGCCCACGGCGCCGGGCGAGCTGGCCTGCCCTCACAAGGAGGCCCCGGGAAGCGAACCCAGGCCTCCCATATGGTAAACGGGGGCTCTATCCATTGAGCCACACCCGCTTCCCTGTAATAATATTTTGATAGTTTTTTTCTCTAATACACAAGTGTACTACAGTGGATGAAATGCTGAATATTATAAAAATCTTGCACTTCATATGTTACTGTTTCCTTGTTTCATATATATTATTATTGATAGTAATTTGATTATTTCCATCTCTGAGATTAGTGAAAACAAGTGACTTGTCCATTCTGTTTCCCAGGGTTATTTTTTCTGTTAATGTACATATCAACAGATAGAAAACTACTCCTTTAAGTATCCTACAAGGTTACATTTTTCTCTGATGTAGAAGGCAAGCGATGACTCTCTTAATTAATGACTTGTATTTTCATAGAGATATCTGTTCTAATATCCTGGAAGTATGCTGACAACCTGAGGGTCATGGAATGAATAGAAACTGCCTGATACAAATTGCTTCTTTGAAAGCACAGACCCTGAAGTTAATCTTTTGCCCTTGAGTTGGGAAGGCTTTTACCACTTATCCTATGGAAAAAAAGATGGAGATATGTACCTGCTACATTACTGAATATTTAGTAGTTATCCTATAACTCATGTTCATCCCAAAGCACTTTCCATTGTTAATCTGCAATAGTTGTCTGAAAACTCTTACAACAGTTAGAAATTTGTTTCCTCTAATTTCTAACTACTGATCCTTCCCAGAAAAAAAGAGAACACGTCTACACCATTATTTACATGGCAGTCCTTTGTGTATTTGAAAACCAAATCTCCTCCTTTCTACAACCGATTTTTAATTTCCCCCTCTAATATTCTAAACAAACCTTGAGTTGCCCAGTGATTCTCTTTCACCAAAGTAAGAAAGAAGATGAATACAATAAAGCTGGCTCTGCCTATCATCTAGTCTACTGTCCAGGAAGTTCCTCAGACAGAATGCTACCATTAGTTTTTTTTCTTTGCCATCTTAGAGCTTGCCTAAACCATGGAATAAAAGATGTCAGGGGATAATGTGTGTGTATGTCAGAAGGCAGACAGATGGGAAGCAAGTGGTATCTCAACAACCCAATGACAAAAGATGCGATTTTATAACACTTGAGCTCAGACAAACAATCCTGGAGTTGGAGTTAATTAAACAGCAGAAATAAAGGCTGAGTGAAAGACTTGATTTGTTTAGGGTCCATGTGAAAAATTCCTGGCGATTTCATTATCAGTCTTAACAAGGACCAACACTAAAATGCCGTTGATGAGGGCAAAAACAAAGCCATCAAAATCTTCCTCCAGTTTAGACCATGGTACATATTCTGCACTGTTGATCCTGCAGAATACTGTATCAAATCTGGGTACCACATTTTAAGTGGAACACTGAAAAATCATAAAGTTCTAGAAATCTCTAAAAGGCAGTAGTGCAAGATCTGAGCTATTTTAGCTTGGAACAGATAAAGCTAAGAGGAGACAAGGCAATGAGTATCAAATATTTGGAGGACTGTTATGAAAAAAGTGGACCTATTTTGGATGGAGGCATCTGCAGTGGAGTTAAGAGCCAAAGCATTGGAAGCAACTCCAGCCTGCCACTTACTAGCTATAGGACAATTTACTTTATCTCTTGGTGGCTAACTGTATTGTCCAAATCTGCCTGCAATTATGTTTCTGGCCCTACTTGCTCTTTGACCTCATCAGGATATAGAGTCTCTATTACCTTCTTGTGAACCTGGGTGCCCTATGTGACTGCTGTGAGTGACACAGTATGGCAGAAGCGATGCTCAGTGACTTCTCAGGCCAAGTCATGAGAGGCTGAATGGCTTCTGCATGGCTTTGTCTTGGAGCTCTGGGTCACCCCTTATGAAGCTTGGTAGCTCTGATGCTGTCATGCTGGAGAGACACATGGAGGCAGACATTCTCCAGAAGCTCCAGGTACTGTTTGATTGTAACTTCATGAGGGACCCCAAGAGAGAATGGCCAGGAACCATGAGAAATAATGATGAAAGTAAGTGTCGGCGTGGCTTATTATGCAGCAACAGATTACTGAAACATTCTCTGAGCCTTATTTGTAAAGAGGCCATTAAAATATTGATCCAGAGAGGGGCGTTTTGACCATTAAGGGAGCCGCTCCATGTCACGTTTTATAGGCACAGAATGTCATTATTATTACTGCCCCACAGGTGAGAATTGGTACCAGAAGCCATGGGGAGCAGACTGTGGCAGAATTGTCCAACAGGACACGATTCATTTGGAAAGGTTGGGGGTGTTCCAGGACTCAGATATTCAGGCTGTTTGCCATGTGTTAGGGAGGTCCCTGCAAGGAGTCTTGCAATGGGTAAGAGTCAGACTCATAGCAGATGGAATCTATGATCCTTTTAAAAAAGCATTTGTAAGGGAAGTGGATGTGGCTCAAGCGATTTAGTTCCTGCCTACCACATGGGTGGTCCCTGGTTCCCAGTGCCTCCAAAAGAAGAAAGTGAACTGATGCAATGGGCAGGCGCGACAAGCTGATGCAACAAGATGACTCAACAAAAGCACAAGAAGAAAACATAATGAGAGACACAACAAAGCAGGGAGTGGAGGTTCCTGGTGCCTCCTAAAGAAGAGAGCAAGCTGATGCGATGGGCAGGTGCAGCAAGCTGATGCAACCAGATGATGCAGCAAGAGACACGAGAAGAAAAACATAATGAGAGACACAAGAAAGCAGGGAACGGAGGTGGCTCAAACGATTAGGTGCCTCCCTCCCACATCAGAGGTCCCAGGTTTGGTTCCCGGTGCCTCCTAAAGAAACAAGGAAGATGAACAGACAGAGCAAGTGCAAACAACAAGGGGGTAGGGAGAAATAAATAAATAAAATTTTAAAAAAGTATTTGCAATCATTTATTAGATTTTATTTCCCACAATATCTTTATCTCCCCTGATCTGGGTTAAGTTAACCCTTTGTAAGATAGTTAAATTTCAGCCAATACAAAAATTTGTATATATGTGTATATCTACACACACACATATATAAACTGTATTTTTAAAGATGTTTTAGATTAAAGTTACATAGAAAATATAGGGGATTCCCATATATCCAACCCCCCCTCACATTTTCCCCTATTAATAACATCTTTCATGAGTGAGGTACATTTGTTACAATTGATGAACAAATATTGAAGCACTGCTACTAACCATGGTTTACAGTTTACATTATGATTTTCACTTTGCACCGTACAATTTTATAGGTTTTGACAACATGTATAATGCCCTGTATTTGTCACTGCAATATCATGCAGGTCAATTTCAATGTCCTAAAAATGCCACATGTTACACCTGTTCTTACCTCTCCCTCCCCTCAGAATCTCTGGTGGCCACTATCTTTCTATCAATGTTACAAGTTCTTCTGTTACTACAATAATATTAAGTCTACAGTGGTCCACGGTTAGATTCCTCCCTTATGTTTGTTCATTCCTCAATCTTGAGGATGTTGGGATGGTGATGCCCACTCTGCTTCAGATTGAGAGGGGGCTTAGATCTTCTGGGGTAGGATACTTTGATTCAATTTGTTTTGCTGTAATCTCAACCCTCCCTTTCCTTAGACATGCATATAACTAGCCCTGTTATCCTGTATATATACCTCTGTAAAATACCTCAGGTCCTTTTTGTAATAAGACAGGACATAGAAAAACAAACTAAAACAGTCTACTAATATTTGTGCAAAAATCTATTAAGATTTAGCAAAAATAATAATCTTTGGGATTCCATAGAATGTTCATACCACATATATTTAAAAATAACTTTTAAATTGCAGTGAGATATTGTGGTGGTTTGGAGCAGTATGTTCCCCAGAAAAACATGTTCTTAAATCTGCTCCATTCCTGTGGGTGAGAACCCATCTTAAGTAGAATCTGTTAGTGAGGTTACTTCAGTTAAGGTGTGGCCCACCTCAATGAGAACAGGTCTTAATCCTATTACTGGCATCCTTTATAAGCAGAATGAAATTCGGACAGTTAAAGAGAAAGCCTGGGAAAGCAAGAGCTGAAGGTCAACAGAATCTGGAAGAGAAGGGAGAGGCCAAGAGAGGCCGCCATGCACATGGCCAGGTGACAGAGAAGCCCAGAACCAAGGATAACCAGCAGCTAGCCCTAGAATACCACAGTCTTCGGGGAGAAAGCATCACCTTGATGATGCCTCAAAACCATGAGCTAATAAATTTCCATTGTTTAAACCACCCCATTGCATGGTATGTGCTTGAGCAGCCAAAGGAAACTAAAACAGATATAGACCTTTGTCCATCTAGCAATCTATTTAGAGTTTTATCTAACTAAATCTTTACCTTTCAATACAAAGAAAACTAGATCAAAACATTGCTGTATACCTTATATATATAGCACTATACCTTGAAACGTGCTCTATAGCATCCTGGAAAAACACCAACTTTACTTCTTTGGGATTTGTGAGGTTATAATCATCAAGATAGTCCTGTAGAACATTTGCGATTTTATTTATATCAGGCATATCATCATAAATTCGATCAAATTTGTCTGCTCCAAACTGTAAGATAATTTATGGGAGAAGAGCCAAGTTGAATAAAAATATATATAACATGCATAACCATAGGATGGAACATTAGCATGAGTTAGCAGGGCTTCTAAGGCAGGGAAATGGGACTAAAACCCAGATTTTCACTGAAAACTGGAAAAATGCATTTCATTTAAATTCTTTCAGTGGTACATTGGACTTTCAATGACCTTTGCAATAAAATTTATATAGAAGCTCAGAAATAGATTTAAAATTTTTCTCACTATACTTTATTCTGGCTTCATACTTTTCTCTAATGTTGTTGACATCAATAAGCTAAATGTCTTGAAAATTATGCATGGTAGACTATTATGGTTATAAAAAATCATGCCAGAACTATATGCAGTTTTTTACGAAGCAGTCATTTAAGGTTAAATAACTTATCAAGAATTAAATGTGGGTTATAAACTATAGGCGATTGAGTCACCATTTGGACCTACTGATATCTTTTCTTGGCTGTAACAAATGCCCTGGGACATTTTTACCTGGAACTTTTGATTAAAATACATATATAGACAACACAACACAAGAAGAGTCCAGTTTTTTGTTTTTTGTTTTGGTTTATTCCTCTACTTGATGCTAATATCACTAGAAATACACAGGGAATATAGTATCCACATGAAAACAAACCTTGGTCTGTATCTTTTAATGATGAATTTAAGTAGATATATTTTACACAAACAAATTGCTTTTTTGAAAAATATTTGTCAGGTGGTAATGCTTAATTAGAGGAGGGTTACCGAGGGATTGAAGTATCCCATACATATACTCTAAAGATGAATTTATTCTTTTTTTAAACCAGCATCAACTGCTATGTACCTAGCGCTGTAACTGGAGATAGAAGGAGAAGAAAACAGACCTGACCCCAGCCATCCCAGAGACCCTGGAAACATTAAACAAGAGTCAGCTTAGTAAAACAAGATGGCTATCTGTCAACATAGGCAGGTGGTTCGATGAAACAGTTATTCTAGGCAGGTCCAGAGGGTAAAATTAGGTAAAGAGTGGAAAGTTATTGGGGGGACAGACTGGAGGAGCTTAACATAAGGAAGAATTTGCTAATAATTAGAACTATCCTGAAATAAAGAGGGTAGTACTGCTAACTAACTAGCGTCCCATCACCAGAAGCATTTGAGCAGAAGCTAAGCAGTGCAGAAAGTGCAATAAGGGGGACAGCAGTTCTTCCAAATTGAATACCTGATGAGTCTCTGCTTCAAACTACTATCCAAACAAATATAACTAGATCAGGGACTAGCAAACTTTTTCTTAAAGGGCCAGAGAGTGACTATTTTAGGTTTTGCAGGTCATATGGTCTCTATTTGACTACTGCACTCTCCTGTTGTAGCACAAAAGCAGCCATAAGGATAGAATGTAAACAAATGGGTGTGACTGTGTTCCAATAAAACTTTATTTACAAAAACATGAGGTGAGTGGCTTTGCTGACCCCTTGTCTAGCTCTTTAATCTTAACACATATATAAAGTTCTTGTAGAATATGAACCTGAACTGGAAAAGAGTAAATGCCTTAAAATCTTCACATGTACTCAAGTCAACACAACATACTTGCCTTAATAAAATCTCCAAAGATGATGGGCTTATTCACAAAATATTCCAGGCCAATTGCAATTCCAAAATGTTTGTCTATTTAAAAAACAAAATCAATGTTTAATATAATGGTAAGCTTAAATGCAGTATTATAATGATAAAACACAGAGAATAATAAAAACTGTTGCTTTGCTTAGAAGCCTTAATTATTATAAATGAGAACTTAGAGAAAGCCATGTTAACACTTCACCACTTTCGTTTGAGTTTCCCAGATTTGAGATGAAGAATAAATAATGAATATTTTTAGTTTTTATGAAATAATAAATATGGAATACTTTATTTAATAAAAAAGAAATGCTTTAGAAATACCCAGGCTTCTTATCAGGTAAAATGCTGTGTACTTTCTATTCTCTACCTAAAAATTCTATACTGAATTAAAAATATGAAACTTTAGTTCTTGAATTTTAATAAAATAAATTTCATAATAAATCTTACATATTTGAAATATCAAAGAAAATAACTGTGACTAAAATTTGTTTTGTATTACCCAACATCAACTCATCTTAATTTTCCTTTATAGAAACCAATGGCTTTTCTCCTATATCTATCTATCTATATAAAAGAACAGCTAAATAAAGATTCATATTTACTGGCCATTTCTGTCAAAATAACATGGAAATAGTGTTTATCCTCATTATTAATCAAACGATCATGGAAGACTCTTTGGCATTCGTGGCAAAAGAGTCTAAATATCTGTATCTCTTCTCTTATTGTTCCTGCATCGCACTGAAGGATACCTGTTTTTCAAGAAAAGAAAAGAAAAAGATATTACACATTTGTGGAATGTCCAGTAACAGTTTAAAAGATCTTATTAGGAAATCCTGAAGTCCAACTTTGTCCCCATACTGTCCAAAATGGGAGCTTCCCCAGCAGACATACACATATAATAATGATGACCTCATTTTTGGAAACCAAAGTTAGGACACATTCCCTGCATCAACATTTTTCCTGTTTTGTGATGTTTCTTTAACTGAACACACGAAGGGGTCTGACTTCATACTGGGTGCAGCAATTAACTCATTATTACCTTGGTTTGCATTAGGTTGGTTGAGGAGTGCCACGTTTCCTTAAAAATATATCCATATATCTATATATTCATCTAGCAATTTTTTTTTCTTTCTGCCCTTTACACTGCTTTCAAAAACACTGATTCCCTTTCATTCTTCCCACGTGCTCTGTCCTCATCGAATGTCCCTTGTTCTTTGGGCTCCTGCTCAAAGCATCCTGAGCACTCTTTTGTTAATTTAAGACTTGTCATTGCAAACACAGTTCTAATAATTTCAAACTACAATGAAAGCAACAATGTACAGCAGTGCCTGGAAATGTTCGTTTCTTCACTGGTGTCCCTCACAAGGGTGCAGTGAGAATGGGGGACAGGGAGGGTGTCCGCTCCATTCACAGAGATGTGGCATACAGTGTGCCCAGACAACTAGCAGACCCTGCCCAGGCTTCTTTTGAGTAACAGGGCATTTCTATAAGGAATGATGCTACATTCTTTTTGCAGCTTACATATTGTGTGTGTGTGACATATATGTGGTTTTTGAAGTGATTAAAGCTTTAATTTTTCTCAGTCAATATTTAGAAATAAAAGAATTTCTAGGACATTTGATAATATGTGGGGACAAAGGGAGAAGATTATTGAAATCGGAATTTCCTGGATATTTTATGATGGACTGTTGTCAGAAATAAAACGGATCCTGAATTTTGGAGGCTCAGAAGTTATCTAAAAAACAGGAATATTGCATGATTGTTCTGTAAACCCACAACGTCAGTAATACAAAACAAAAACTAAAGCAAACAAAAAAGCAGGAACAGAAAGACAATGGGAAAGGATGAAAAATAAATGAGTAGATTTTAAAAAAATGTCTGAGGACTAGGAAGTGAGTCCGAAGCTGTTCATTGCCACTAAAGAAACAAAACTATATTCCAAGGTTTTCTAGAAAAGTGAATTCCTTACTTGTTGAGCTACCTTTTTCTGTTAATTTTTTAAAAATTTGAATTAAAGTTTGAATAAAAAAGAAAAATGAGTTCATGAATTCCAGAACTAAACTGCTAATATTGGAGAGTTAGATTTCAATTAAGGGGTGGGGGGACAAGTTATTGTGTCATCCTGTGGCAAGGATGGTGGGCCAGCTTTAAGACTCTCCAGGCAGACCATAAAGGAGGTAGAAACTGAAAATGGCCTCAGAGTTGGGATTGGGAGTTGGAAAGACTGGGGACCTGTGGGGAGACCTGAGCATTAGGACAGAGTAGGTGAGGCACTCAGGGTTCCCAAAGCCAAGCCTCAGCTCTTGTCATCAGCCATTATCTGCTAGTTAGCTTCCACTTTCAATGATATACAGCACATCTCAGCAGTGTTCTGTAATGGATTTGATTTTGGTGAGGACAGAAAAGGGGACTGGATTTCAGAGAACCCAGTCATTGTTTTACATGGAAGCGCTCAATAACATTCACTTGTGCTACTTCACAAATCAGAAATTTAAAACATACTTATGGGGGGGGGGTAGAAGTGGCTCAGATGGTTGGGCGTCCATCTCCTATATGGAAGGACCTGGGTTTGATTCCCGGGACCTCCTGGTTAAAGAAAAAAAAAAAAGAAAAAATATAGAAGGTGCGTGGGCCGCCAGGCCCTGTGCAACGGCGCATGGTCAGGTCCCACGAGCGGATGAACCCCCAGGCTCCACGCAGGCGTGCCAGGCCCCGCCGAGCCACACAGTAAGATGATGACGTAACAGGAGAGTGACACAGGGAGAGCCAAGATGAGACGCGCTGGAAAAAAACCAGGAACTGAGGTGGCGCAAGTGGCAGAACGCCTCTCTCCCACTTCGGAGTTGCCCAGGATCGAATCCCGGTGAAGATAGGAGGACAAGGATGAGAAGAGGGGAAGAGAGGGCAGGAAACAGACACAGAGAACTGCCCAGAGAATGGACACAAAACAGCAAAAACAAGAGGAGAGGCGGTTTAAAATGGATAAAAGTAAAAAATAAATAAATCTTAAAAAAAAAAAAGCACTTTATAAAAAAAAGAAAAAAAACCCCACATATTTATATACTTGAGTTTGTTGAAAAAAAAGTATTCTAAGTGGGCAGCTCTGGATGGGGAGTCAGGAGGCAAAGGAAATTATGGGGTAACCAAGAGTGTGTGCCCTTTGTGCACAAAATAAGGTGAGGCGCTTGGATGGGCTGTTTTCAAAGCTTTCTTTCAGTTCGGACACTCTGAAACACTCATTCACTTATTCACTCAGACATCCATGATTCTAGGCCCTGGGACATGGCACTGTCCTCACGGCACTGACTTGCTAGTGGGAGAGAGAGAGAAGTCAACACAGAGGCAGATATATACCGAGGCTATGATTTCTAGACATGGCTGCTATGACACGACTGCTATGAAGGGGACATAGAGACCTAAGGTTTTGCCAAGGAGGTGACATTTGAGCAGGGAAAGTGAGCCACGTGGATATCTGGTATAAAAGCATTCCAGGGGAAGTACAAAGGCCCTTTGGCAGGCCCTATTTCAGGAGACGCAAGGGGGTGACAGCAGTGAGGGGGTAATTGGAAGGCAATGGAAGGCTGAGATGGGTCCAGATCACACAGAGCCTCGGTCACAGGGCAGGTGGGGGAAGGCAGCCTTGGGAGGGTCTGAACAGGAGACTGTGTTTGCTGCTGTGCAGAGGACAGAGATGAGGCCAAGGTGGGGTAGGTGGGCAGGAGACACGAGAGGAGGCTCCTACTGTTAGAAATCCTGGTGGGAAACAATGGAAGCTCGGGCTAGAGTAGTGGAGGGAGTGGTGAGAAGTGGTTGGACTGGGGATATATTCTGAAGATAAATCCTTAAGAACTGCTGATGGATTGGATGGAGGGAGGGTGTCAAGGATGGAGACCAATCAAGGATGGCTCCCTGGCTCCCCAGTGGTAGTAGGGCAGGGGCCCCATGGCCAGGTGTGGAGGGACTAATGTAAGAATTACACAAATGAGACTCTTAGAGGAGAGACTGAAGCTGGGGGGAGATATTTGAGCACCATCTCTGATTAAATTAGCATAGTCGAATTGACTGAGGTTACCCAGGGAATATATGTAGATAAAAAAGGGGGCCAGTGATGGAGCCCTGGGGCACCCCAACATAGTGAGGAAGGAAGCAAAGCAGAGGAACAGCCATCAAAACAGACAGAGCAGCAGCGGCCATTGAGAGAGGAGGGAACCCGGGAGAGCGGTGCTCACACCACCAGAGAAGGAAGTGTTTCCAGGGGGACGGAGGGGCTGTCTGGGCTCAAGGCTGTGGACAGGTGACGGTGCAGACTGAGACGGGCCCACTGGATGCGTCAAGAAGGACAGTTGATTTAAAACAAAAAACAAAAAACATATTGAAAAGTAAATTAATAAAATTGTGGATTTTAAAAAACATATTGAAAAGTAAATAAATACAATTGTGGATTAAAAAATATTACTGAAAAGTAAGATGGAAAGGTTGAACTCGGGCAGAGCAGTTGAGTGCAGCAGCAGGCATCAAAGCTTGAAAGGAGTATATTAAAGAGACCGGGAGTGGGTGGAGCTCAGTGGTTGAGCGCCTGCTTCCCATGTACAAATTTCCATGTTCAGTCCCCAGTACCTTCTTAAAAAAAAAGAGAGACACGGACAGACCAAGTGGGACAGTGAGGAGAGACCCTTGTAAGGCTCTTGATGAAGAGCTTTTAAGGTAGGAGGTAGGAGGGCAGGAAGGATTCCTTAATAAAGGAAACACTGAGGATTCCTGAGAGAGGTGGGAACTCCAAGAGCAAAATCCCTGAGCAGGCAGGTAGGGATGGAGATGAGTGCAAAGAGGGAGTGTCGGCAGGTGGTAGGAGCAGACTCAGCGCATTCCCTGCAATAGGAGGTGTGATGGTTAGGCTAATGTGTCAACTCGGCCAGGTAATGGTGCCCAGCTGTTTGGTCAAGTAAGCACTGGGCTAATTGGAAGACAAGGACATTTATGGGCTTTTGTCATCAGTGAGTTTACTGCATAGATGGCTGATTACATCTACATCAACCAGGGAGATTGCCATCAGCAATGCGTGATGCTTTATCCAATCATTTGAATGCCTTAAAAGGGGAAGTGATTTCAGCATTTGGAGAGAATTTCCCAGCTTGTCTTTGGACAGCCAACATCTCCTGGAAACTCATCAAGGACCTTTGTTGGACTTTCATTAGAGCCCCTGGTTTGCAGCCTGGCTGCGGAACCTGGACTTGTGGATCCCCGTGGTCACGCGAGAGACTCTTAAAAAACCTCATACTATTTACAGATATCTCCTGTTGATTCTGTTTCCCTAGAGAACCCTGACTAATACAGGAGGGAAGGCAGAAGCAGGTTGTCTGGAAGGTTTGGGAGATGAGGTAGTTCTAGTTTGATTGCTTTTATTTATTTATTTTTTCCTTCAGTGAAATAAAATGCCAGGTCATCAGCTGGGAGTGAGAAATGAGAGGGGAGGTTGGCTGTTTGAGGAAAGAGCAAAAGCTGTGAGAGAATCAGCCTGGGGGTTGGGGTGTGTGTGGGGCCGAGCTGAACAAGGACATGTAATGGGACTTCTCAGACACGGGTGTACCCACAATTCCCCTAAGGGATATGGAGGCGAATGGAAATGAAGGGAGGGTTCAGGTTAGAAAAGGAGGATTCAATACACTACCTTGCACGCATTTGGATAAATCTCTCAGATTAAAGACATAATGGGACTTGGCTGGTGTTGGGAGAAGATCAACACTCATTCTGTTATAAATCTCAACTGCAGCTTCTACAATGTTCGATGCCGTTTGCTTTACAGCTGTTGGGAAGTCGACCAGGAAGCCATTTAAGATGGCCTAGAATCAGAAACAGAATATGAGGTTAGATTTTTTTTAAACCAAATATTTATCTTTCAAAACTCCAGATCTGATGGTACTTTTTCTAGTGATCACTAGAAAGACCTTCCATGTGGTAGGCGGGAACCCAAGTGATTGAGCCACATCCACTTCCCTGCTTGGTTTTTTAAATGGGGGGAATAATGGTGCCTACCCTGTAAGGTAGAAAGGTGAAATGCAAAGCGCTCAGGATAGGTGTACAATAAATGTGAGATTGTTTTGAATAGAATGATGAGAAAAAAGCAGCTGGATGAGAGGATCAGTGATCAGCAAAGGCTGCTTTAGAGAAGAACTGAGGCTGGGAGAACTGACAGGCAGCATCACAGCCTGGGAACAGAAGGTCCTTGGGCAAATGCATTCGTCGGGGCAGGAAATGGTGAAGAGGGATCTGATCTGGAGAAGCTGACTTTGGAGTCATCCCTGAGGAGCTGCAGAGGGTCAGTGGTGCAGGAATCACAGGAGCCTCTATTTACCACCACTGGCCCCTCCTTCCGATGAAGGCCCTCTTAGAAGAGAGAAAAGGACAGAGGTAGCACGTGCCCAACCTTCAGTAGATGGGAAAGTGGTTTTCATATCAAAACCGTTTACATCCATGGGAAGTTATTTTTTTAATATATTTGAAGTAGTTCCAATAAGC